>JAHXMU010000621.1:472876-483804 GCA_019455685.1 Philornis downsi
CCAGATTTTTCACTATCAACATTCCGGACACCAAGGCCCATTCTTGCTCGTTTTCAGAGCCTGGTCGGGAGTAGATGCGTTGTGGCAAATTGTTAAGGACTCCTTCAGTGTATTTGAAATCCGAAACAATAAAAGCCAAGATGTACGTAGACATGTGCGGTGTTTTTTGGAACACTGTCTTGCCACTCCTGAAAAATCGTACATCGTAAGCATTTGTTCAAGACTTTCATCACCCCCCTCCCCGGATAACTTACACTGATTTAGCTTCATCTACTGGCATACTGGAGATGGCTGTGTATGAGGGGCTATGATTTATTGTAACGGTAAACGTAGCACGCTTGGCCGGCTCGTCATAACAGGGGAATGCATGCCGGGCATCGGTGCTCTCGAACTGGGTAGTTGCTAAGTAGCTGATAGATGTTTTTGTTCAGCACAGTACCGTAACTTTGGACAGTAAGCTATACTCACCGTGTCTTGCCGTTTCCATCGATGTACGTAGACAAGTAGAAGCCTTTGTTGTCTGTACGTAAATTGCCCTTGTAATCCACCGTCAATCTCCACTTGGAGTCCTTGGCAAACGGTGAGTCGACCTTTCGAGTCAATGTGAGAAATTCACGCTCCTCTTCATATGCCACATTAAGATCTTCCGTCACGCCAGAGTCATTGTTTTGAATTTTGGCTACAAAATTATCCAACTGACGTGCATGGATCACAATAGATTTCGTCTCTTCAAGGACTTCCAAATCAATGGAAACTGTTCCGGTAAAATTTGTAATGCCCTCATCCACTTTCGTTGTGAGAACGACGTCATAGTGTATCGGTAATGTTGTATTCGGTAGGCGATAACTAACAGAATCGGCGTATCCTTCGGAGCTTATGCGAGTGCTGGCACCTTCCATTCCAGCATCATCTCGAAATAGTGGCGGTAAACGTCTCGTAGCACACTCTGCACTTCCTGCCAGGAGCGTCGCGGCAATAACAGCAAACCATCCGCACAATAAGCGCATATTGGTTCCTTCTAACGCGATCTACAACGTATAATTAAGCGAAATGGTGTGGCTGCAAGCCATTTATAAACATCACTCCTATGTTCAGGAAAAGCCTTGTCCAGCTGCCAAATGCTATCGGCAATATCAACCCAATAGAGATTAGTGCTATCATAAACTTTATCATTATCGTCTGGACATTATCGTCGCTCAGTATTGCCTTTGATAAAGCAGCATTTTAATCGGCTACGAGTTTGCGTTTTTCCAGTTATACGTAAATGTTCGGATAACGAAATGCTTATGGATGCGTGCAGACGTAAGTTATGACTTAATAACTTACGACATTCGATAATTTATAATCAAATTTTTGTTAACAAAAATCACACACCTCTGTTTAGAATTATCATAGACGTGCTTCCGCCACGCCAATAGAATTACGCAGTTGATCAGTAACGAAATTGAAATAAAAGTCTTGACGTGTGCTCTGATATGTATTCGTATGTTAACGAGAATAATTTGAGTAAATTTTCAAGCAGACGTTCGCCAGTCCTCTGATTGAGATGGTGGACGTGAATTGTAATACATTTTAGTTTTTGGTGCTCCCTTTCGCAGAATGCAAATGTTATCTCAAGACTTTAATATCAAATAACATCAGATTTATGTCCCTCATATCCCTCGTTTTTCGCACTTCCCCTATCGAATAAAAAATATGCTTATTTATTTATCTATTTTCTAAGAAACTTTAACTTGGCTTATCAGGAAATTTTAGGAATCCAAAAAACAAAACAAGAAAATGTGTAAATAACGCTGTTATGAAAGCGGCAATAAAAATAAATGAAATGGTTCCACAAGGATTGATCCAAGTTTGTTTACAAATGGGAGAAACCGGAAAATTTTTTCTTACTCTCCCCCTTGAGCCAACTAATATATAAAATTATTAATTAAAATTATAAATAATTACAATGGTGTTGAAGAAATCAAACAAACAATTTTTATATTTGTGGAACTACGATTGAAATCTAAGTGCCTTCAACAAACACGTTTCGTCAATTAATGAGACAACTCTTCGATAATGTCGCCTCTTTCCGATTAGCTACGCTCAAGGAAGAAGAATAAATTAGTAAATTCTTAGCAAACCTAAGCGAAATGAGAATGTAAAAAAACTCTCCATGCCATTGCTCAATTAGCCGAGATTAGGGTGTCTGAAGAAGAACGCAAGAATTAAATTTGGCGCCATTCGAAATGTCATTGTTTGACATTTGAACAATTGTTATTGTTTGCTAGTAAAAGTTACGAGGTTAGTAAAAATGGAGCGCTACACGAATGAACAACGCATTCTCATTGTGAAATTGTTTTACCAAAATAGTAAAAGTTTCGCGGCTACAGCTCGCAAATTGCGATCAATTTGAGGTCACAATAATACTCCAAAAGAGACAACTGTAAAGAGATTAATGGATAAATTTGCCAAAACTGTATCTGTTAGTGATGTAAAGACAACAACGCGCCTTCGACCAGGTCGATCGACCGAAAATGTCGCAGCTGTACGTGATGATGTCGTTCAAACTCCATCCATCCTCAATTCGACACCGAGCTCAGCAAATTGGTGTCTCCAAATCCACTATGCAGCGAATTTTGACGAAAGATTTGCATCTTCATGCATACAAAGTTCAATTGACTCAGGAACTGAAGCCAGCTGACCATGGACAGCGAAGGGAGTTCGTTAATTGGGTATTGGAGAGACAACATGAAAATGCTGATTTTGCCGATAAACTCATCTTCAGTGGCCCAGAGGCCCATTTTCATCTTGATGGCTTCGTCAATAGCAGAATTGTCGCATTTGGGGTGAGGGAAACCCCCGAGTGATTCACGAGAAGCAAATGCATCCTCAACGTGTCACTGTGTGGTGTGGATTTTGGGCTGGAGGATTCATTGGACCTTTTTTTATAAAAATGAGGCATGTCAAGCGCAAACAGTCAATGGTGTTCGGTATCGTGAAATGATAACCAGTTTTTTCGTGCCTAGAATTGAAGAAATGAATGTGAGAAACAATTCAATTGCTGCATCAGTCATTTAAATTTTGCGTTCTTGTTGGGACAGCCTTTAGCTTGTCGTGAAGAGGTTTTAACTTTCTCATTATGCTTAGATTTGCTAAGAATTTACTCATTTATTCTTCTTCCTTGAGGAAGAATATATTCGTAGATTTAAATCTACTTAATTGCGTTAATATCCACATAATTTAGTATTTAATAAACTGTCTTCTTTTGCTTCTTTGATTGTGTGCTAGGAGGGCAGTCCCAAAACTAGCCGACGTAACGAAGAAGAGACACTTTTTTCATTTTTCAATATAATCTTTTAGCTCCACACACTTTTTCCAGCGATATTCAATAGCTTCTGTACCCTGTTTATAGTAAGAACTTTCAAACTTCTTAAAATTGCCATCAAACGCAGGCTCCACCTCTTCATTGTTGGTAAACCTTCTACCACCGTACCATTTTTGACGTTTGGAAATCAAAAATAGTCCGAGGAAACTTAGTCTGGCGAATAAGTTGCATGACGAAGTAATTCGAACTTGACTTCATTAATTTTGGCCATTGGAGCATTGTCTTGATGAAACAATACTTTCTTTCTTCTTTGCCAAATGCGGTTTTTTCCACAATTTCATCACCTAAACGCTGCTATAAATTAGCATAACAATATTCGCCGTTGATCGTATTTCCTTTCAGAAGATAATCAATAAATACAATCTCATGCGCCTCCCAAAACAACAGACGCCATGACCTTGCCTGCAGATGGAACCGTCCCAGTCTTCTTTGGACATAATTATCTTATTCCAGACCACTGCTTTGACTGCTCTCTTGCCTCAGGTGTGAAGCAGTGGACCCATGTTTCATGCATGGTTATAAATTAGTGCAAAAATGCGACTTTATTGCGGTAATACATCGCCAAACACTCTACTGAAGCATCCCAATGACGCTGTTTTTGCTCTATTGAAAGCAAACGCGGCACCCACCTTGCTCACAGCTTTCTCATTTTCAAATCTCCTGCCAATATACGATGTGTAGCGCTTTTGAAATGCCTATCATTTCAGCTATCTAACGGACCTTCAGCCAACGACTATTCAATATCATTTTGTGAATTTTCTTAACCGTGTCTGGCTTGGATACCTCAATTGTTCGTCTTCACAGCTCGTACTGCCTCGACAATATGTGTTAGTACCACAATTGTCAGCCGCTTTTCCTAGATAGCCCAAGTTTTACTTGGCTATCCCATGGGGGCATTGGCAATCGCATTGTAATATGCCCAGTGTGTCGCACACCGTGGGTAAGGCCTACACGGCAGACTCACGTTAAACCCTCGTGGACTTCTGCCTTGTTTAAACTCTGCTTCCCAATATTTTACAACTGTAAATGAAGGAGCAAACTCGTCCAAAGTAGAATCTAGCTCAGCTTCAATATTGGTTGGACTGAAACCTTTTAAATGGGAAAATTGAATTACATAACGGTGACCAATTTTTTCCTCGGTGACCGTTTACTTTTGATGGTTCAAATAAAAAATACTAAATAAAGTGATGTCTTAAAACTTAAAACATGTGTTTTATAAGGAAATACAAAAAAATAAATACAATCAGTTAAAAATGAGTAAAGTACCTTCATTTGTTAGCCATTATTGAATCTAATAAGCCCTCTCTTCTTGTTATTTTATTTAATAGTTCAGTTGGCGAAATACCATATCTGCAACTTGCTAGATAAGAATCCATGGAGCCCAATATATTCATCAACAGCAGCCCGAAGAGTTTATAAGAAAGGAATGTTAACTTGTTATCGTAGTGTCGTCCATAAATAACCTTATGAGCAAACGTTACTATGGGGAAGTGAGAATATTTGTGAGAAGTGTGTAGTTATAGACGTTGTTGACATTACAAAATGATTTTTGGTATCAAAAACAGTGTCCATAGTCAGTTTATATGTAAGAAGTTGTCCCCCTCTACGCTTTTCGTGTGAAAATAATGTCTCTATTGATTCCCCTTTCATAGAAAACTGAGGGCCACTTTCCGTCCAAAAATTTGCGTTTTTTGCTATTTTCGCTTTGAAAACTTCATTATTAACACATTTATTTTTTTTATAAAAAAAACTACCTTTACCGGCATTGTTTACATAAAGGGTGTCCCAACAGGAACGCAAGATTTAAATGACCGATGCAGCAATTGAATTGTTTCTCTGGCTGTATGACATGTGGCGCCGTCTTGTTGAAACCACATGCTCTCCGCATTAATTTCTTCAATTCTAGGCACGAAAAAACTGGTTATCATTTCACGATACCGAACACCATTAATTGTTTGCGCTTGAGATGCCTTATTTTCATAAAAAAAAGGTCCAATGATTCCTCCAGCCTAAAATCCACACCAAACAGTGACACGTTGAGGATGCATTTGCTTCTCGTGAATCACTCGAGGATTTTCCTCACCCCAAATGCGACAATTCTGACTATTGGCGAAGCCATCAAGATGGAATGGGCCTCGTCACTAAAGATGATTTTATCGGCAAAATCAGCATTTTCATGTTGTCTCTCCAATACCCAATTAACGAACTCCCTTCGCTGTCCATGGTCAGTTGGCTTCAGTTCCTGAGTCAATTGAACTTTGTATGCATGAAGATGCAAATCTTTCGTCAAAATTGGTTGCATAGTGGATTCGGAGACACCAATTTGCTGAGCTCGGTGTCGAATTGAGGTGGATGGAGTTTGAGCGACATCATTCCGTACAGCTGCGACATTTTCGGTCGATCGACCTGGTCGAAGGCGCGTTGTTGTCTTTACATCACTAAGAGGCCCAGTTTTGGCAAATTCATCCATTAATCTCTTTACAGTTGACTCTTTTGGAGCATTATTGTGACCCCAAATTGATCGCAATTTGCGAAGTGTAGCCGCAAAACTTTCACCATTTTGGTAAAACAATTTCACAATGAGAATGCGTTGTTCATTCGTGTAGCGCTCCATTTTTACTAACCTCGTACCTTCTACTAGCAAATAATAACAATTGTTCAAATGTCAAACAATGACACTTCGAATGACGCCAAATTTAAATCTTGCGTTCTTGTTGGGACACCCTTTATAAAACAGTATTCATTGTTTTCTTTATAGTCATCGTTAACACTTTTCAAATAAAAAAGTGTCTGCTTTTTGCATAGAAAAGCATCTTCATTGATACTTTTCATTCGGAAAACTATCTTTATTGGCACTTTTCGAACGGAAAATTGTCCTCATCATTACTATAGAAAAATAACTTTATTGAGACTTGATATAGAAGCTATTTTACTGTATAGAACAGCTGAAAAGTTGTCGAATTGCAGTTTGTTTTCACGTTGCATTCAATATTTATCCAGCAATAAAACTGGAAGCCATTCATGCATCTAAATACAGCAATTACGTTGGCGTCAAAAACGCTCCTACACGAAATATCTTGAACCCTCTAGATGGCGAAAAAGATGGTGATCAAAATTTCGTTGAAAGGACCAGGGCTTAGGGAACTCCTCGAGGAGAAGAAGCGCAGAACGATGATGCGCCTCAATTTTGTTTCAACGTTCAAAAACAAATTTGTACTGCAGTCGTCATTTGAATAATTAAATGTATCAATAATATGGGTTATATGAAATAGAATAATTAATTTTATTGATCGTAATAAAATCTATATTATATCGACAAACTTTGATATAATTCCCATGTTCAACTCATGAGAGGCTGCTAAGCAATTTGTGCAACGTCTCTGAGCTTTCACTATGGACATACGTTCTTCAACTGGTATCTTGAGGTCGCAAAGGGTGAGCATCACCGCATGAAGAACATTTCCTTGGATCCGATCCAACTCTAGTATGGTAAGCATTCAATTGTTTCTTCTCCCAACTTTGAGAAGCTTGAGAAGTAGACGGGTTAGTGCCAACAGCAGCGTTCGATGAGTTAGCTCGTATGTCCATGACAGATTCCAAGACGTGGAATCGAGCGGTTAGGCAAGAATCCAAATCCTTCCACTTTGGTAAGTCTGTATGGACTTGCAAAGATTGCTCCCAAAGATTCCAAGTGAGGCTTGGAAGACAGATAGAACACAAAAAGACGAATATATCTATAATATCTCAATTATCTGTATTAATTTTTAATAACGTGAGATTGGCAATACAATCGTTGATCGTACGTTGCAAACTTTTAATGTTTGAACCTGATTTTGAACAGAGTCTTGAGTTGACCATTAATGAGCATCCGATGGTTGTCATACCGCTCAACGAGGTTTCTCCAAGTCGTTTAAAATCCATCGTTGGTAAGGGGACTTTTTTTTCAAGATGGCCCGAGCTTCCCCTTGAGTCTTTTTTAATAAATGGCAAAGCTTTCCTACTGGTGCAAGGCGGGGGTTATCTTTATATAAAGCAGAGAACATTTCTCTGAATGAGGACCAAGAGGTATAATCGCCATTGCAGATATTAGTATTGTACGGGGGTAATGTGATACTGGGATTTTGCGAAGGTCGAGCGTCATTGTTTGCAATGCTGCTGGCTGGTGGACAGCTCAACTTGTCAAGAAGCTCGTTTGCTTGCGATAGACATTTTAGATGCGTGTTGAAAGCAGTGAAAAACTTGTTTTTGATACTCTCAAGGTCTACTTCTTCTTCTCGGGTGTCTAGTTTGAAAAGAAGGCGATCGTAATTTTAGCGAAGGGCATTCCAATGAAAAACTATTTCATGTTTTTGGATTTCTAACGTATGGATCGTGTGATCAGCCTTAGGAATTGAAGCAAAGTAGGCATGAAATTCCACAACCCAATCAGAAGCTCTTATGAAATTCGCCAATTCGGACAGTGTTAGTTAGTCTCAGAATATCGCGTAGTACGCTTGTAACTCTAGGTTTGGTAATGATTTTTAATGATTAGCTTTGAAAATCTCGTATAAAAGCTGCAAAAAAATTACAACTAAGATATCACTGGTGAAATATTTTACCCTATTTAAGAGATAACTCAAGAGAAAAGAGAGGATTTGTTTTTCTTTGCTTTAAGAAATTTTTTCTTGAGGTAATTAGTGATATTTACCCAATTAGTACGTACCAAGGGACAAACGATCAATAAGAGATCAGCCGAATGAAGAGAGAATTAGTAATCATTCAACGTAATAACAAGTAACTGCTTTGTGTATTGTTACACAAGCCAACTTATGTCAGTTACCAGAAACCTATATTCCGCTGTAATATGTTATACTTGAGGAGATTAGCAGAGACAAATATTTATCACTCAATTAACATATTAACATTTACCACAAAATCTCTCTGAGTACGAACACGCACCAGAGTTAGCCTTCCAGACTTTAAGAACAGATGTTAATAACAGAGGTTCGATGTATCACATATTATGTTAATGTAATTGTGTTTAACAGTAGCGAGCACTTGGAGCGTTGAAGCTGTCGATGATGTTTGACAGATATTCAACTTTGGTAATGATTAACAGCAATGATTATAGCGAACAGAATGTTGTAATAGTTGATGTTAAAATATCATTATTGTGTTACAATAATTTACTGGACTTTTATGTACAGTAGAACTCCAATTATCTGATTCAATTGGGACCGGACCACATTCGGATAATCAAAAATTCGGATAATTGGATTTTTTCTGAAAAAAGGGGATTTCAAAGTAAAAGAGCTTATTTTTGGCATTGTATGCATTAGTAAAGTAAAAAGAAGTAAAAGTACATAAAAATAAAAGAATGTACATATGTATGTACATAGCGGAACGAAAGACATAAGCGATTCGGATAATCAGCGATTCGGTTGATCGGAGTTCGGATAATTGGAGTTCTATAATCAGCGATACGGTTGATCGGAGTTCGGATAATTGGAGTTCTACTGTATTGGATTTTGATAATTATATATGTATATAATTATAATTATATATATAATATTATATATATATAATTATATAATTATAATTGCACACTGCAAGATTTCATCACTTTTATATATGAAAAAAACATACCTCTTTCAGCAGACAATATTATTTGCTTTTTGTATGTTTCAGGGTGGCGTAAGTCATTGATTTTGATGAATATCTCCAAGTAGAGCAAGGCGGTGATGAGAAACTTCAGTATTGTGGGCTCTTGAATACAAATATATGTTATCCGGCTCGAAGGACCAAAAATTAGATTAGTTCGGTAGGAACGGGTTCACTCTGACATATATCTACCTATACAGTAGAACTCCAATTATCCGAACTCCGATCAACCGAATCGCTGATTATCCGAATCGCTTTTGTCTTTCGTTCCGCGAAGCTAGGACGATAAAACAGCTTATTTGACCGAGATGTATAGGAAACACATATATTCTTCTTATGTACTTTTACTTCTTTTTACTTTACTAATGCATACAATGCCAAAAATAAGCTCTTTTACTTTAAAATCCCCTTTTTTTCAGAAAAAATCCAATTATCCGAAGTTTTGATTATACGAATATGGTCCGGTCCCAATTGATTCGGATAATTGGAGTTCTACTGTACATTAAAAGATTTATCAAATATAAACAACAGCGGAGATTAGCTTTCGTTTCCAGGATTTATTAGAGATTATGCCTTCCAATAAATACAGGATTATGTGTTCAGTCAAACTTGTCTTACACGTATGGGAGGAAAATCAGAACTGACTTTAGCAAATCAAACAATTTCTCTAATAGATCAGTCGACATAAAGCTTACTTTAAAGCACTCAATCTCATTACAATTGAGGACTTCACATGTAAACGCGTCAATTGCAGTGGAGATGATAAATTTAGAATTTATATCTAAGAATTTGCAAACGTGGATTTATTTTTGATTCCAATTATTTGGAACACATGCGTCAATATTGGTTATTTTCACTTGAAAGCATAATAATGTCTAATGTAAATCAGGGGGTAAGTCAGTAATAAAATACAAAACTATTTATTAAGTCAGTCTCAGACTGAATTTTTTTTTTTTTACTTTTTATTCTGAATTCTAGTCTGGATTCTACAATTCTATGATGTAAGATTAGTCCATGGCTTTCAGAAAGGAGGCCAAGGCATGGCATATGTAAGAATGGCACGCTTTGAAGCTTTTTTAAGTGGGAATGTTTAAACAAATTAATTGCATAATTTTAGTGAATAAAACTAAATAATTTCCTATAGAGATTTCCAGCTAAGCGGAACATTTTTCCAAATCGATGTGGGCCACCATTGCGCATTCCAATTGCAGCTGCATGAACGGCGGGTTCTTGATTTCGAACAAACCATTCCTGTATATCGTTACCGAATCTACTCAAGAAAGATTCCGTCGTCTTTATGTGTGCTCCGATATTTTCAGAATCGACCGGTATAAGATGTTTGCTATAATCAACATCTTGAGACTCCAACTCTGCGGAAATTTTCTGATGCAAATCTCGAAACTGGAAAAAAATAAGAAAACCAAATTTTAGTTCGTTATTATGTTGTTTCTGAAATTTAGAAACATTGTGGAATGGGGAAAGACAGTGAGTTATTTCCAATTTGATGCAGCAACTTATTACTTTAAATACTTATTTTATATATTCTTATTTTATACTTTATATACATATAGATAACAGTCAGTTATGCTATTCTATACTACTACATTAATTATATACATTATACATTAATACATAATATATACATACACATACATACACATATACATTATACATATATATTAATAAGCTACTACACTACGACTATGCTACTATACGACTACACTACTATACTACGACTATACGACTACATTACTATCCTACGACTATATTATTATACAACTATACTACTATACGACTATACTACGATTATACTACTATACGACTATACGGCTATACGACTCTACGACTACACTACTACGCTACAGCTATACTATTATACGACTATTTGACTATACGACTATACTACTATACGATTGTACAA
>JAHXMU010000621.1:483814-509556 GCA_019455685.1 Philornis downsi
ACTATGACTATACGACTATGACTATATGACTGACTATACGACTATACGATTATACGACTATACGACTATGGCTATATGACTATACTACCATATTACAATTACAATTACTATTTTTTAGTAAACATAGTGTCAGGAAAAGCGATTGCAAAAATAGTAGTTAAACCGAGAGGAACGGAAAACTAGGAAGTGTACTAAAATTCCAGCAAATTGAATGCGATGGTTTTTAAGTAAAACAAGTAAAAGTTGTCCATCTAGTAAGAAATATTACGTAATACAATACAGCTAATAGAGCGCTGCATGTTCAAATTTCTAAAGTTATGATAAACTTGCCAAAAATAATCGAAGCATGCCCTTTGTAGAATCGTTCCAAAATTTTTCTAAGAACAGCGCATTGTCCACTATTTATATCTGCGACCGCAGTAATGAATGTATACTCGTATATCATTTGATACGGCAAAAAAAAACAACAACCAGAAAGAAGCGTTTAAAGTACCAAGTATATTTTGACCAAATATGTTTTATGACTTTTTAAGTCGATTGGGCGATGTCCGCTCGTATGGTGGCTACACACAATAGTTGCCGTAAACATTAATGTACTCCTAAACATTGGCACAGCATAATATTTTACCAAATCGTTGCTGTAGAATGTAAATGGGCTATGTCCAACCCCTTCCAGTACCTCCCATACAAATTCACTCATTTTCCGAAATTCATCACCGTGACTCCTTACATGTAACCTGCCTTCTCTTATAATGTTTGGCAATATTTCAAATAATCGACCTGTTAACCACAGCCCTTCGAGTATGCGCCATCCAAATGAACGATTTAACCTATATTTTCTTATCTTCATAAATTTTGTGTAAATATAGTCAAACTTGGTATATGTTCAATGCTAAGTATGGTAGCGTCTTAGAGGGAAAACAAAGTCCATTGTCCCAGTTATTCTGGTTTCTAAAATACAAATTAAACAATTTTCCGAGTTTCAATAATTCCTCGATGATAGTGGTCTAGACTTTTGGCTAGACCTTTTTTTTACTTTTTTTGGTTTTATTTAAAAAACCGGAAAAAAGCTTGGTTTCATTCCCAGGAAATAGTCCCGGAAAATAGTCCACATATGTTACATGTCAGTTTCGTACTTTCTTTTTTTAAAACTTTATGAGGGACGTCCTTTGCATATTTTTGTACAAAATATAAATATATGCATATTTTTAAAATAGGCCAATAAAAATGGCCACATTTTTAATATTACTTGTAAAGCCAGTTTTAATTAGTTATTAAAGAATAATACAGAATACTCAAAAAGAAAAATTCCATTATGAAGCTGAAAGAATTACAACAAATAAGATCTCAAAATTCAATAATAACGGCTTATCCATTCAGTGGTTTCTAAACTGCTGTCAGATATTAAATACCACTCATCTGAAATGTTATTTGTTTAGTTTGTCATTTATGAATAAGAATAGTTTAACAAATGAAGAACTCGTAAAAATAGTTAAAACTTACTACAAAAGTGGTAATCCAAACATGGTTACTTTTTGTGCATTATTATGGCCGTCATCATCGACCTACTGTGCAAGGAATTGTCAAGGTTATAAAGAAATTTGAAGAGACTGGGAGCATTACAATTCAATAATAACGGCTTATCTATTTAGTGGTTTCTAAACCGCTGTCAGATATCAAATACCACTCATCTGAAGTGTTATTTATTTAGTGAAAGGTTTGTCATTTATGAATAAGAATCGTTTAACAAATGAAGAACTCGTAAAAATAGTTAAAACTTGCTACAAAAGTAGTGATCCAAACATGGTTACTTTTTGTGCATTATTATGGCCGTCATCATCGACCTACTGTGCAAGGAATTGTCAAGGTTATAAAGAAATTTGAAGAGACTGGGAGCATTACAGGCTTGTGTATCATCGTAATGTACCCATTGCCGAAAACTTCACTTCTGTCAGTGAAAGTGTGGCGGATAATACGAATTTGTCGATTCCACGCCGTTCTTTGCAATTGGGCCTATCTTACGGCTTACTATTACGTATTTCGCATGCCGATTTGCACCTCCATCCATATACCTATAGTATCAAACTCACACAACAATATAAAGCCGGCTGATCATTCACAACGCCGTAGATATGCCGATTCGTTGCAACAGCAACAGGCTTTCATTGCTGATTTTGCGAACAAAAATTTTCTTCAGCGATGAAGCTCATTTCTCACTCGGTGGTTACGTCGACAAACAAAATTGCCGCATATAGGACTCGGAGAACCCAGGAGTAATTGCAGAAAAGTCATTGCACCCGGAAAAAGTGACTGTTTGTTGTGCATTATGGCCTAGAAGTGTCATTGGACCGTATTTTTTCGGAAATGACGCTGGAGGGACCATTACCATCAATTCAGAGCGTCATGGCCGTATGACGATATGTGGTTTCAACAAGACGATGCCACGTGCCACACAATACGACGATTTTGACTTTATTGCATGAGAAGTTTGCAGAAGCGTAATTTTACATTTTGGCTACGACAATTGGCCACCAAGATCATACAAATTGACGCCGTTTGGTGTTTTTGGTGCGGCTACGTCAAACACAGTGTTTACGCGGATAATCCCCAAACGTTGGAACATTTGAAAATAAACATTCGTTAAGATACCGTCCAAAATGTGCGAGAAAACGGTCGAAAACTACCTCAAAAAGATCCACTGCTGCAACCAATCCAGAGGCAGTCATTTAAATGACATTGTATGTTGTACATGATGGCAAGGACCAAGCATTATAATAAAATAAAAGTTTCATCGAAATCATAGCTTTATGTGTGTTTTATTTAACTTTATTTTTGAAACCGTAAAATTGACAATCAGTTGAATTCGATGATTATTTGAAATATTTTCCATTTCTGACAGTTTTGCCTGTTCACGAGTTAGAAAAATAGGCTGGTCTAATGCTATTATTTTGTCGAACTATCGCTTAAGGTTAATTTACGTCTATTACTGGTTAACAAAAACAAAAAAAAAAAAATACAATTAAATATTCTAACCAACAGCTCTCTACTTCGTATAGGGGTATATCAATGTTTCATCAATCTTTTCATTTGGCACTATGAAGACAGCTGTCCCCATTTAGCATTCTGTTCCCATTTTAAATGATTCTGGTCAAAACAATTTTAAAACCGTCTCTGTCTGAATGTTTTATAGTTATTTTTTCCAAAATGTTACTTTAAAGGTATTGAAATTATTTTCCTTTACGAAACTGCGTCAGAAGCGAATCCCTTTCAATTTGTATGGATTCAACAAGATGGCGCAACTCGTCATATAGCCAGCTATATTTTAATTGCAAATAATTAATTTTCATTTTTGCGTAGTAACTTCCAAGTTTTATTTCTTCTTTTATGCAAATTGTTTATTTGAGTTTAGAGAAATGTAAATTTCAATGCAATGCCTTCCATGAGGAAGCCTTCTAGTAATATTCTAAACAACAAAAATACACTCTTAAACAATATCAATAATTTTTGGAATGGACGTAAGTGGTGTCTTTTAGAAAAAAAAAAAACAACTAGATTTTGATTATATTTCAAATCACCTGTTAGTTGGCAACATACCGTCACCGAAACAAATCGAAATGGGGAAAAAGCTTTTCGTTTGATGGGTCAGAAACCAAATGAAATACAATTTCATTCTAGTTTCAGGCAACCAAATCTAGATTCTGCACAATTTTGATGCTGATTCTAGTACCCGAATCAAAACTATACACAATTTTAATTATGATTCTAATGTCCAAAGCAAAAGTTTATACAATTTTGATGCCGATTTTGATACCTGAACCAAAATTGCACGGGATGTTAAATTCGATTTTTGTTTACCGATAACATATTCTCTCTGATGTGTGTGTAATAAATGGGATTTTGTTCGAAAACGTTTTAATCAGTTCATTCGATTTCAACATATTCAACAAATGGTTCAGACAGGCTCTTCCTTCTCGAAGAGGAGAAAATGGCGTGTGCCCGCCCACAAAGTGGGAAATTTTGAAACAACTATAACCGTAAGTTAAATTTCATATTCAGAATGCAAGAAGAGAACATTGGCGTTTTCATCACAACTTTTCAATGCTCTTGATAGAAGATGACGTTATTAGGTGCGCAACTAATTTCCCGCTGTTTGCCAATAGATGGCGCCAGGTGTATATGCCAAGCTTAGGCATATGGTAAACATACGCCTCAACACAATAGTGATTTTCTTTTGACGTGATATTCTTTTGGCTGTATGAATATATATGATTTTGTGCCAAATAATCGTCATATGCGAGAAGTATTGATTATCTTCTTTCAATCGAAGAAAACGACGATTGAAGCTCATTGAGAGCTTCAAAACATTTACGGAGATGCTGCTTTAAGTGAAACACCGTGTCGAGATTAGTTCCGTCGCTTTAAAGATGGTGATTTTGATGTTGACGATGGTTCGCGTGAAGAAAGAGGAAAAACCTTCGAAGACACTGAATTGACGGCATTGCTTGATGGGGAACCATATCAAACCCAGATAGAGCTTGTTTCAGTATTAGGAGTTACCCGCCAAGCCATTTCCAAACGATTGCATGCGTTGGGAATGATGTAAAAGCAAGGAACTTGGGTTTCTTGTGATTTGAAGCCAAGGGACATTGAGCACCGTTTTTTCGCCTGTGAACAACTGCTTCAGCGACAACGTATTACATCGGGTGATGAGAAATGGATTCATTACAGCAATCCAAAGAAAGAGTCATAAGGGCTGACCGGTCATACTTCTACGTCGTCGCACAGTGTGGTAGATCACAAATCTAACTGGACAAAATTAATAAATTGCATAGGGTTCACTTCTCACTTATGTACTAAACAAAAAATGAGTTCAAATTTATAAAAGATTGTAAAAAATCAAATTTTTTTTTGAAAAAAGTTTTTTTAGTAAAATGACGCAAAAAGTGTGCTACGAAGGTATTTAGAATTTAGTGATACCAGGTCGGTGTTATTTATTATGAGCTGTTGAGACCAAGCGAAACTGCAACTGGGTATCGGTATCGGTATAAGCCGAGCTCTGCGCCCACAATACGCGAAGAGGCACGAAAAAGTGATTCAAACGCGCTTTCTTACATTTCATGCATTTTAACCCCATATATTTAAGCTCTCTGAATGGAAAAAAAGTGCTCAAACAACCAAACTTTCATTGCAAAAAAATTAACAACAACTTCAATTTCACAACCAGTCCAAATTGATCACTTATGAGAAAAATTCAAAAGCTTCATTGCAAAGCTGTGGAAAGCTCTAGGCAGATTGGAAGCGAAAATTAACAAAAATTTCAATTTCGCAACACGATCAACTTGATCACTTGATCATTTATGAGCAAGCCAAAAGTTTCATTGCAAAGTTATGGAAAGCTCTAAGCAGATTGGAAGCCAAAACTAACAACAATTTCAATTTTGTAACACGTTTAACTTAATCACTTGGTCATTTATGAGCAAAAGTCAAAACTTTCATTGCAAAGCTATGGGAAGCTCTAAGGAAATTGGTAGCGAAAATTAACAATAATTTCAACTTCTCAACACGATCAACTTGATCAATTATGAGCAAAAGTCAAAACTTTCATTGCAAAGGAAGCTCTAAGCAGGTTGGAAGGGGAAATTAACAACAATTTAGATTTCGCAACACATTCAGCTTGATCACTTATGATCACTAGGCTACCAATGTAATTATTGTAATTATTTATTTTATTGACCTTATAGCAGTCTTCTCTATATGTCTCTTTCTCTCCTTCTATCTCTCTCTCTCTCTGTATGACAATTGTCTAAAATACATACCTGTTCACGCTGTTCCGCTGTCACGTATTCGGCCAAAGTATTGAAGATGTCTGTGAAATAGGGCAACCGTGTCAATGTTTTATAATTATTTGATATCAGTTGCCAGATGAGATCCCGAGCCTTAACATTCCACCGATACAGTCGTTTGATATGCATTACAGAATCACTTTCGTTGATTATGAAGTGGGAAGCATTGGATCCAATCACTAAATCGAGATATTTTCGTATCTGATCAGGATTCTCTGCACAATGCAAGGAAATCAACACGTCATCGTAGTGCTCTGTGGTCTGGTTGGAAGCGTAGAGGACATCAACAATGGCCTTGAATTCGTCATTGGATAAATATCGCATGGCGGAGCAAAGAATGGCATCCGTCATCAAGTAGGAGTCCCTCATGGTATACCCGATGTGTATGTGCTGGAAGATGTAATCAAAAGCTATCCTCCTGGCATAATCCAAACATTCGGGCAGATCGACAGTGCAAGCAGTTGTTAGGAGGTTCCGGTAAAACAAATTCTCGGATCCAGGCATTTCAGTGGCCGCCCTGCCCGACTCTTGTGAGGGCGAAAAGTATTTGCGATAAGTGGGTCCAACTAGACGTCTTACGAATTGCTTGTATGGTTCGTGCGAGGCCGTACCGCACAAGTTCTGTTCAAGCAGTTGTAATGTCGGCTGCACCGAAGACCAAACCAGCCAATTTTCTTCGCGACGCAGATACTTGAGGAGCTCAAAAATCACCTCTACCGACTCTATTTCATTGTGCTCAATGAGGGGCCTTATATTCCGAAATATATCGGCCCTATTGTACACGTGTATTGCACTATGATTACTGTGCAGGGCGCACGCAATTCTACGCAAGTTTTCGTCATCATACAGCACATGATAGAACCCAGTTTGCTGCTTGTTCACAATCAACCAATCGTCGGGCGCCACGACAATGCCCAGGTCTGACATTTTCAATGTAACCTCTTGCATAGGTGGCATGAAGTAGTCCGCATACGTACGACTGAAATTATGATCCGATCCAGAGGCGAAGTTCATTGGTATCCACACGTGTTCGGTTGGCTGTGAACTCCTGGACTGTTGCCGAATAGTGATAGTGTCATCGTCATAATTGCGTATTATCTTAATGATTGGACTCAGCTTGCTTTGTGTCCACGAAAGCATCATGTTTGGCACATTGTCCGCCCACTGATGCAGTCGCGTGTCCTCATTCTCCCGCACCACCTGTTGCATACACTTGAATAGGTCCATTTCGTTGGCCACCGTGTACTGACTTGACAAAGTAAACGCTTTTTCAAATTAATTGTTATTTACCATGTCGGTGAAACATGATTTTGAAGCGAACTTACTACTTGGTCAGGAATAGTCGGATGCCCCGCACAAAGGTTTCTTGGCTAAAAGCGTGATGAAACATGCGTATAACACAGGCAGCTAAAACGAAACATCCTTTAACTTGTTACTTGGGCATTTGCGAGGTTGCTGCCACTTACTTACCCTTCAAATACGTTATCGTGTCAAACAGTTTTACAATATTAGTATCCTTTTCCACATAGAGCGTAATGGGATGGCGATTGGTCGCGAATTTGTTGTAATAATAAGCCTTATCGCTCTCGATCAGGAAATGATCCATTGCTTTGAACTTTGGTTCAAGCTGAACGGAAAGAAAAGCCGCATATATTTAGCGATACATAATGCGATTTCTTACTCACTAGATCGATTACTACATAAGAGAAGTAAGTGGCGAAACCTTCATTTAACCATATATATGACCACCACTCCGGCGATACCAGATTGCCAAACCACTGATGGGCGATTTCATGGACAATTGTCAGAGGGGCCTTCAGCCCCAGCAGTAGGTCGTCTGGCGAATAGAGCAGACACTCCTCCTTGTAGGTGATAAGACCCCAGTTCTCCATGGCTGCTCCATAGTTCTTGTTCAATGCCACGTGGTCCATTTTTCGCAGCGGATATGTCACACCCAGATAAGCCTCTAGGGCGGCCATCGTCCGTCCCGCCATTCTCAGTTGATGCTCACCCTTGTATGTCGCCGTTTGTGGTGTGAACACACGATGCGTCACACCTTCATACGTTTCAGATATGTTTCCGAAATTCGATATGACGAATGCCACCAAGTAAGTCGATATGGGCGGAGTTGTTTGAAATGTCGTTGTCGACAAATCACTGTCACTACATTGGATGTGATTAATAAATAAGTCAGGTATTTCATGAAAGCATACTCACCTGTGTCCGATGACATCGACCGCTTCCATGTTCGAGATGACATGGTAAACACTTCCATGTGTAACGCGTATCGTAAAGTTCGCCTTGAAGGCGGGTTCGTCATAGCACGGCAAAGCTTCCCTCGCGTGCGTTGGTTCGAACTGGGTAGCTGCCTGGTAGCTGGAAAAAGGGAAATAGGCAAATTTATCTTTTGTAACACAAATTGCTTCATGCTGTGTCTGAGATCCTAAAGGCGCGATTGATTTGTTTACATCCACTCCGGTTTCTGTTATCACTCTATATGTTTTTACGCACACACACAAACACCCATTCATACATATATTTGTAGTATTAACATTTAAGGCGTGAAATACGACGTTATGATTGTCTGCGATAGATAATGCAGCAAATGTCGCAAAGTACTCGTCGTCGTGTTTGTACTTTACGTATTGGTTAATTTATACAAACAAGCTATGACGAAACATTGACTTTGGAATGTGTTATCAGTGCCCATTTCCACAGTGACTATCCACAATGTTGTTCGGAATTGGCCCTCAGTTGAAAGTATTAATTGCTGGGCTTCCCTTGAGTCATGCTGTAGCAACAGATACGGGGAAAATCCGAAAACTATTCACCTACCTTATCTGATTCGCTGCGTCACGGTATACCATCCAGTAGAGGCCAGTGGTCTTTTCATTCATAACTCCATCGTACAGTATTTCCAACCGGTATTTCTTTCCGACTTCGAATATCTGATAGTACTCTTGGGCGTGTATGATGAGGAAATGTCGTTGACTGTCATAGGTATAAGTGAGGTCGCGCAATATGACCTCAGAGTCCAATTGGAAAGCGGTAATTACGAAATTCTTTAGGTTGACGGCATGGAGGATAATCTCATCAGTGGATTCCCTGACGTCGATGTCAATGGTTACGTTGCCCTTAAACTGCAAATTGCCTAAATGAATGTTGGACACAATGTGGAGATGGTACTCCAACGGAAATGTGGAATTTGGCAAACGCATGGATCGTGGCCTAGATATGATGGCCTCCACCGATTTTAGAGCTACAGACGTATCATTCTGTTGACATGTGACAGAGACACTTAGCAGAATTGTGAGTAAAAGCCACCGAAATAAATAAAGCAACTGATGCCCTTCCACCATCACTAAGACTCATCGATACGTTTCAACCGCTCAGTTCGACAAATAGATCGCAACTGAATAATTTTGTTGGAGCTCTCAATAATACTTGAGCTGATAAGATAAGTATGCGTATCCCAAACAAGCAATATTATACGTATAAGAGCAACATCAGCCGAGTGTCATTTATTTCGACAGGAGACAGAAAAATACGCAGTTATACCACAGGCAGGGAAAGGCGAGAGAGCACTTTTAACCAATTATTTCACTCTTCAATTCTGCAGCACAGATTCAATACATTCGATGGAATTGAATCTGGATTATTTACATTGAACTGCAATGTTAATATGAACGTTTATATGGCGCTCGTATATGGCAATCTGCCGCTACTCTGCTGTGTACAGAAATGTCGTTTTACAAATACAGGATGGCGCACCAAATGCACTACAATAAGAAATAACTTTTTTTTAAATCAATATATTCCACTTTTTTTTATTTTATTCCACTTTTATTGTATAAAAAAATTAATTTTATTTCATATAACTAATTGATTTTGAAGATGATGGACCATAAATAACCTCTATACTCTTTCACGCCTATGCGACACATGATCAGAACATTATTAATTATGGCCTGAAGAGTTGAACTCGGGATCACCTCAATTATTGTTTTAATGGATTGCTTCAATTCAATCAAACTCCTTGGGTTCATTTTGTACATCTCGTAATTGACATAACCCCGTAAAAAATTCCAGTGCAGTCAGGTCAAGTGATCTTGAAGCTCCAGCAAAAGGTGGAGTTTCTGGATGTTAATTTGTTCAGGAATAACCGGTCTGAATATGTGTGCAGTTGCTCCATTTTGCTGGAATCAAGTGCTGTTGAAACGGATACGTCTTCGGCGCATTTCTGGGTAAAAAAAACTCCTTTAACATGTTCAAATATCAGTCCCCACTAACAGTTACTGTTACATCGTTTTCTTGAAGAAGTATGGCCCCTCAGTGCACTTTGATGAAACTGCGCACCACACAGTGATTCGTTCTGGGTGCAGTTCCGCTCTTGGGGTATTTCTGGATTAGATTCACTCCATATATGGCAATTTTTCTTCTTTACATTACCGTTTATATCAAAATGGGCCTAATCAGATATAAACAAGCATTTATCAAATTGTTGTTCTCTTCGGCCTTTTAAATAATTTCTTGGCAAAATTCCAGTCGAATAGATAAATCCAAAGGGCTTAACTTGCTTGTAATTTGGACTTTGTACGGAAGCAAGTATAAGTCATCATTAATTATCCATTGTAATGACCGTCTGCCAGTTCCAATTTGTGCCAATAAGTTTCGAGTCAAAACGCTTGGATTTGCCTGAATTGACGATGCCACAGCAGCGATTGTGTATTGAACCCGAACATCGGCATGTCGATGGTACGGCCTTCGTGCGATGCTTCCAGATTCGGCAAACATATTTAGCCACCTATGAAGGACCGCAAAGCATGGTAACGCTACACTATCCAAATCCTCTTTTCGGCACCCTAAGCATTCATTTTAATAAATCTAAATAGTAACCTGCCAAATAAAAAAGTAGACCGATTACTCACAGGGGAAAAAAGTTATTACGTTTTGTGTTTGTAGCACGTGCGCCACCCTGTATATGAAAATTATTTCTCCCAATCATGTGTCGCTCTGTACTCCAGGGAAGATACACTTTCAAGAATCAACCAGAAAATATATTTTCTAATGTGAGTGGTCTTGCAGAGATTGAAACCTCATATCTTATTAAAGGAGTGTACCATGTAAAGGGTGTCGCAACAAGAACGCAAGATTTAAATTCGACACCGAGCTCAGCAAATTGGTGTCCCCAAATCCACTATGCAGCGAAAGATTTGCATCTTCATGCATACAAAGTTCAATTAACTCAGGAACTGAAGCCAGCTGACCATGGACAGCGAAGGGAGTTCGTTAATTGGATATTGGAGAGACAACATGAAAATGCTGATTTTGCCGATAAAATCATCTTCAGTGACGAGGCCCATTTCCATCTTGATGGCTTCGTCAATAGTCAGAATTGTCGCATTTGGGGTGAGGAAAATCCACGAGTGATTCACGAAAAGCAAATGCATCCTCAATGTGTCACTGTGTGGTGTGGATTTTGGGCTGGAGGAATCACTGGACCTTTTTCTTATGAAAATGAGGCATGTCATGCGCAGTCAATGGTGTTCGGTATCGTGAAATGATAACCAGTTTTTTCGTGCCTAGAATTGAAGAAATGAATGTGGAGGGCATGTGGTTTCAACAAGACGGCGCCACATGCCATACAGCCAGAGAAACAATATCTGTGTTTTATTTAAAATTTAAGTCTTGCGTTCTTGTTGGGACTCCCTTTGTATTTCTATGCAACCGCTTAATGTACTTTGACCCTATAAGCAGATTTTTAATGTTTGTCATCTATTTCTCTGTTTTAAAAGTAAAGTTAAATAAAACTCCCATAAAGCTACGATTTCGATGAAACTTTTATTTCATTATAATACTTGGATCTTACCATTGTGATTGATTGCAGCAGTGGATCCTTTTGAGATAGTTTTCACACATTACGGGTGGTACCTCGGCGATAACTTGACGATTGTTTATTTTTAAATACCCCAACATTTGGGGATTATCCGTTTAAATACGGTCTTTGACGTAACCACAAAAAATCTAACGGCGTCAAATCGCATGAACTTGGCGGCGAATTGATTTCGCAAAAACGTGCAATTACGCATTCTGGAAACTTCTAATGCAATAAAGCCAAAATAGGTCATGCGGTGTACTTGTCTTGTTAAAATCACATACATATCGTTTAGTTCATAATAGCATGTCAAAAAAAATTCGGATTATCCGCTACACTTTCAATAACAGAAACGATATTTTCGGCAATGCGTACATTGCGGTGATGCACTAACTTGACCACATCTGTAACGCTTCCAGTCTCTTCAAATGTCTTTATAATTTTACCAATGCCTTGCACAGTAGGTCGATTATGACGACCTTAATCACCCCGTAATGCGCGAAAAGTGCCCACGTTTGAATCATCACTTTTGTAGCAAGTTTTAAATATTTTTACGCTTTCTACGGTTATTACACGTTCCATATTCGTAAATGGTAAAAGGTATTTCGTAAGATCTTAGAAACCATTATTCTGGGATTTTCATTTACTGATGTAAAAATAGTTCACTTATCCCTTTCGATCAGTCTAAATGGGTGGCCAGTGCGTGGCTTAAACAAAAGTGCAATCAATGGATTGTAAGTTCTTAATGGCATGCTGGACAGAAGCGTGGCTTCTATCCGCAATTGCCGCAATTTCCCGCCATTGTTCTTCAATTTTAAGATAATTCCTCTTTCATCTGCCCCAATTTCTTTTATTTTTGAACTTCTCTCGATTTTCAACTCGGAGCAATCTATTACTGATTGAAATCATTTTAAATCAAATCACTATTCTATTATTTTGCTGTTTAATATCGCCTTCCACACTTTTACGTTGTAAAATGTGCGTGGGATTCCCCGAAGTGTATGTGCGCATATACTTTTTTTAATACATAGCGTTGCCACATCGTATTTGTCTGCTGTAACAACATTTACTAAAAGATATATGCTCGAAGAATGCATACCCGATGATTTGATTTTCGGTGTACTATGTTCTGCGTTCAAAAAAGGCGATCCAAATGTGTGTAAAAATTACTTTATTTTACACGGTGCTTATAAGGTTTTCCTGATATGTGAAAGACTAAGGCCGATTCTAGGTGCCTTGATTGTGCCTCATTAGTGTGGCTTTAAACCTGGCAAATCAACAATTGAACAGATTTTCACACTACGGCACATTCTGGAGAAAACCCAAGAAAAACAAGGCGACACGTACCATCTTCTCGTCTATTTTAAAGCTACAACTTTGACAATCCGCGACAGCAAAACTAGCCGACCTGACGTATGGATGTTGATGTCAGTAGTATGAAAAAAAAACATAATTTTCATTAACGATCATGTCCAAATTTGGAATGCTCGCGAAGCTTTTACGTCTTCAATGAAGAGGGGCAAAAATCTTAGCAAGCCTTTTTACAGCAAAATAGGATTTAGACAGGGCAATAGTCTATCGTGCGGCCTTTTCAGCATTTTGCTGGAGATGAATATGAGGAAGTCGCAGCTAACACGACTGGTACCATTTTTAACAAGAGTCATATGTTACTCGCGTATGCAAACGATGTAAAGGGTGTCCCAACAAGAACTCAAGATTTAAATTTGGCGCCATTCGAAGTGTCATTGTTTGACATTTGAACAATTGTTATTGTTTACTAGTAGAAGGTACGAGTTTAGTAAAAATGGAGCGCTACACAAATGAACAACGCATTCTCATTGTGAAATTGTTTTACCAAAATGGTGAAAGTTTTGCGGCTACAGTTTCCAAATTGCGATTAATTTGGGGTCACAATAATGCTCCAACAGAGTCACCTATAAAGAGATTAATGGATATATTTGCCAAAACTGGGTCTGTTAGTGATATAAAGACAACAATGCGCCTTCGACCAGGTCGATCGACCGAAAATGTCGCAGCTGTACGTGATGATGTCGCTCAAACTCCATCCACCTCAATTCGACACCGAGCTCAGCAAATTGGTCCACTATGCAGCGAATTTTGGCGAAAGATTTGCATCTTCATGCATGCAAAGTTCAATTGACTCAGGAACTGAAGTAAGCTGATCATGAACAGCGAAGGGAGTTCGTTAACTGGGTATTGGAGAGACAACATGAAAATTCTGATTTTGCCGATAAAATCATCTTCAGTGACGAGGCTCATTTCCAACTTGATGGCTTTGTCAATAGGCAGAATTGTCGCATTTGGGGTGAGGAAAATCCTCGAGTGATTCACGAAAAGCAAAAGCATCGTCAACGTGTCACTGTGTGGTGTGGATTTTGGACTGGAGGAATCATTGGACCTCTTTTTTATGAAAATGAGGCATGTCAAGCTTAATCAGTCAATGGTGTTCGGTATCGTGAAATAATAACCAGTTTTTTCGTGCCTAGAATTGAAGAAATGAATGTGGAGGGCATGTGGTTTCAACAAGACGGCGCCACTTGTCATACAGCCAGATAAACAATTCAATTGCTGCATCAGTCATTTAAATCCTGCGTTCTTGTTGGGACAACCTTTATAATCTCCAAATTTTTTAATAACTTCTTCCCGCCTCTCTGGGAGCTTTTCAATTTCTCTCTCATAAAACTCGCGAGGTTTTCCTGGAAAAAAAAACCTTTAAATTGATTTTTCACTTCCTCGTTGTTATGGAAATTCAAATCCTTCAAGTGGCTGCTTAGACTGCGAAATAGGTGATTGTCGGACGGGCCGATGTCTGTTGAATACTGTGGGTGAGGTAAAACTTCCCACCCAAGCTTTGACAGTTTCTGATGGGTCCGCAAGGCAGTGTGAGGCCTCGCTGAGGCAGTGTGAGGTACCCACACATGGAAGTTACTCACAAATCCGAGCTCTTTTATGACGGCGTGAACGGGGACTGATATTATTTTAATTATTTCTGATATTTCCCGAACTGTTGCATGGGGATTAACAATAATTTAATCTGTCACCTCCTCGGAAACAATTTCTTTTGGTCGTCCTGATTTGGAAGCATCCGTTACGGAGAAGTCGTCCGCAGAAAATCTTTTAAACCATTTCTCGCAAGTTCTTTCATTTGGTCCGTTTTCTTCATAAACAGACTTTATTTTTCTGCTGGCTTCAGCAGCCGTTTTTCATTTTCAGAAATAATACAGCATAATACGTATGCTTAAAATGTTCTTTTCGATCATTTTTTTCCACTTTTTAAAAACTCACGACTAGAAGGAGAACACGAGTAAACAATAGTAAACCGTTTAGATAAGGAATGGGAGGAAGTTATGATAGTGTTTGAGGGAACTCTGCGTCATGAGAGGTGACGTATGGTGAACTAACGAATTAAACGAACAAACTTTCCGAATCAATATTTATAATTAATATTTTATGGGATTTTAATTTATATAAAAATTCCAAAAAAATTTCATTTATTTATAATTCATATATTTTTATATAATTTCAAGCGCAATCCAATCCAAATTGAGTCGTTCTCTAATGCTTTTGTTTACTATTCTTACCTTTTTGATGAATTACTTAGCTTTTGTTTATCCAGTGATTAAAACGCCCGCCAAACCGGTAAGATAACCGTGAGAGAGTTGCTTCTTTTCACAATAAGTTGTTTCCGCAGCTTCTTATGACGTCATGTGAACTATTGTAGCACTCATTGTGTGGTAATGAGACGACAATGATTTTGCTGCGATAAGAAACAGAAGTATTATTCTACCGGTTTTAGACACATACGACTATTATTATACCTCACTTCCTTCTGGGTCTGGAACACTGGAATACAATTCTATTGATTTGCATCTTAATATTTTTCCCGTTTGGACCATTAATATGTACAATGATTTTAAAGTTAATTAAATTACTTGAATTTTCAGTGCTTGCTTCTCTAAAGAGTTCTCCCACTGTGTTCATTAATAATAAATCATCTAAATGGTTGTTTTGCAATTTCATTTCTCACAAATCAATAAATTTTTTCTTAATTTTCATTTTATCGAAATGTATGAGAAATTAGCGACCTCTTCAACATGCTGTTAGAGATGATTATGAAGAAAGCTGCTGTTAACACGTCTGGTACCATCTTTAATAAAAGCCACGTGTTACTCGCATAAGCAGATGGCATAGACATCATTGGCAGAAAACTGCAAGATGTTAATGCAGCCTTCTCAAGCATCGAGAAGGAAGCAGCAAAATGGGTCTGGTGGTAAATGAAAACAAAACAAAGTTATTGGTTTTAATGAACAAATAATCTACTCGTTTGGCACGCTATGTGAACGTTGACAACTATAATTTTGAAGTGGTGGAAGAATTTATTCACCTCGGTTCCTCTGTAAACACAACGAATGATGTTAGCATGGAGATAAAGAGGAGAGTATCGCTTGCTGACAGATGTTACTATGGGCTAAGCAAGCGTATCAATGATAAAGCCCTCTTTCGACAAACAAAAATCCGACTGTACCAGACGTTGGTTCTAATCTCTTGTTATATGGCGCAGAATCATGGGTTATGACGCAAGCGGATGAATCAGTACTGGTAGTTTTCGAGAGGAAAATACTCGGGGAAAATATATAGACCCATCATCGTTAACGGAGAGCATTGGCACCGCATGAACAATGAGCTGTGTGAGCTATATGCCGACATGGACGTGATCAAACGCAATAATATACAGCGATTGCGTTGGCTGGGTTATGTTGTGCGAATGGACACAAATGCTCCAGGACGGAAAGTTTTCGACAACGAACTCAATAGATGGCGCAGAAGAGGGCGACCAAAACTCCTTTGGAAGGACCAGGCTTTTGAAATACTATCGAAACTTGGTGTGATGAATTGGAGCAGAAGTGCAGAATATCGAAGTGCTTGGAATTATTTTCTACGGGCTGCATATAATAGATAAATATGCCTATTCCAGTCGCCACCTAAGCAGAAGAAGAAGATGAGAAATTAGGAATTAGGAGTTTATAACTTAAACTCACAAATTTTTAAGATATTTAAAGGTTTTTTGTTGGAATATAAATGCCTTGAAGATCCAACAGCTGAATACCGTAAATAAATGTTCTATAACGCTCCTTGTTGTCTGCATTAGTTTTGAAGCGTCAGAATTCAGAAGTCACTTAGGAAATAAAATAAGGGTGAGTGGTTTCAAAATCGCCGTTCTGGTAAAGCAGTCAGCTGTTAAATACCCGTCATCAAGTGTCATCATCGAGTGTTATTTTTTTAGTGAAAGGTTTGCCATTTACGAATATGGATTGTTTAACAACCAAAGAATGCGTAAAAACAGTTAAAACATACTACAAAAATGGTGATTCAAACATGGCCACTTTTCGTGCACTACGGGGTGATTATGGTCGTCATAATCAAGGCTGTCAGTTGTTAAATACCTGTCATCTGAAGTGTTGCTTACTTAGTGAGAACCTACTACAAAAGTGGTGATTCAAACGTGACCACTTTTCGTGCACTACGGGGTCATAATCGACCTACTGTGCAAGGAATTGGTAAGATTATAAAGAGATGTGAAGAGACTGGTAAAGTTATAGAATTGGTCAGGCCTGTGCATCATCGCAATGTATACGAGTACACTGCCGAAAATATCGTTTATGTTAGTGAAAGTGTGGCGGATAATCTGAATTTGTCTATTATACGGCGCTGTTGGCATATGTTGCATTTGGATTCGCGCTTCCATCCATATAGAGTCCAACTCACTTAACAATTAAAACCGATTGACCATTCACAATGCCGTAGATATGCTGATTGGGTGCTACAGCAACAGGCTTTCAATGCTGAATTTTCGAACAAAATGTTCTTCAGCGATGTAGATCATTTCTCAGTCGGTGGTTATGTCGACATGCAAAAGTAATTGCAGAAAAAGTGACTGTTTGCCGCGCATTATGGTCTGGAGATGTCCTTGGGCCGTATTTTTTCAAAAATGAAGTTATAGGAACCGTTTCTGTCAGTTCAAAGCGCTATGGTCGTAAGATAACCGAATTTTGTTGGTCTGCAATTGAAGATTATGAACTGGACGACATGTAGTTTCAGCAAGTTAGTGCCACGAGCCCCACAACACCACCTATTTTTGGCTTTATTGCATGAGAAGTTTGTAGCAGGCGTACTTTTACGTTTTTGGCGACGTCAGTTGGCCAGCTGGCGTACTATTGGACGCCGTTATACTTTTTTGTGGGGCTATGTCAAAGATCGTATTTACGCATCTAATCCCCAAACTTTGGAACATTTGAGCATCAACATTCGTCAGGTTATTGCCGACATACTGCCCGAAATGTATGAAAAGGTGGTCGAAAACTACCTCAAAAGGATCTAGTGCTGCAACCAATCCAGAGGCGATCATTTAAATGCTATTGTACGATATTTCGTACATAATGGCAAGCTCCAAGCATTATAATGGAATAAAAGTTTCATCGAAATCACAACTTTATGTGTGTCTTAATAAACTTTACTTTGTAAACCGAAAAACGAATAACCCTCAATGATCGTAAAGCCAATCTCCAAAATATGTGTAACCATATCGGGTTGAAAAGTGAAAGTCGTGGATTATTTCTTTGTAAGGTCAACTCAATTGTTTTTATTTTTAAGTTTTAATAACGGAAAAGTTAATAATGCATGCCTTTTATTTTAATGATCACGTTGTTCCCAAAACGAGTTTTAAGAAGAATAAAAAACAACAACATTATCTGAGAGTTAAATTTGTTAATCTCTCCAGGTTATTTCAAAGCATGGCTGTTTGCAACAGCTAAAGTTGTGAACAGCAGTCAACAGAGAACATTTTCTTTAAAGTTAGCTATGACACACTTTTTGAATAGCGGGACGAATAGGCCTGTCGAAAATTGTGGCAAAGAGCAATGTTCTTTTTGTAATACATAAAGGATGTCCCAACAAGAACGCAAGATTTAAATGACTGATGCAGCAATTGAATTGTTTCTTTGGCTGTATGACATGTGGCGCCATTTTGTCGAAACCACATGGCCTCCACATTAATTTCTTCAATTCTAGGCACGAAAAAACTGGTTATCATTTCACGATACCGAAGACCATTGACTGTTTGCGCTTGACATGCTTCATTTTCATAAAAAAAAGGTCCAATGATTCCTCCAGCCATAATCCACACCACACAGTGACACGTTGAGGATGCTTTTGCTTCTCGTGAATCACTCGAGGATTTTCCTCACCCCAAATGCGACAATTCTGCCTTTTATCGGCAAAATCGGCATTTTCATATTGTCTCTCCAATGCCCAATTAACGAACTCCCTTCGCTGTGCATGGTCAGCAGGCTTTAGTTCCTGAGTCAATTGAACTTTGTATACATGAAGACGCAAACTCTCGTCAAAATTCGTGGATGGAGTTTGAGCGACATCATCACGTATAGCTGCGACATTTTCGGTCGATCAACCTGGTCCAAGGCGCGTTGTTTTCTTTACATCACTAACAGATCCAGTTTTGGCGAATTTATCCATTAATCTCTTTACCGTTGACTCTTTTGGAGCATTATTGTGACCCCAAATTGATCGCAATTTGCGAACTGTAGCCGCAAAAATTTCACCATTTTGGTAAAACAATTTCACAATGAGAATGCGTTGTTCATTCGTGTAGCGCTCCATTTTTACTAACCTCGTACCTTCCGCTAGCAAACAATAACAATTATTCAAATATCAAATACTGATACTTCGAAAGGCGCCAAATTTAAATCTTGCGTTCTTGTTGGGACACCTTTTATATAATAAAATTTATTGTTATAAGTACACATTGCCTGCAATATTGATATAAAATTCAACAATGGTAACTGATGTTTAACTGCAGTAAAATATCTTCTACACCCAGTGTCAATAAAAACACTGTTCTATTCGAAAAGTATTACTTAGGGCAGTATTTTATACGAAAAGTGAAGAAAGTTCCTTTATGAAAAGTATCAGCAAATACACTTTTCTTTATTAAGTGTTGATACTTAAAAAATGTTTTTTTTTTTGTATAAAAAGTGTCAACAAAGACTCTTTTGTACATGAATTGTCAGAAAAAACTGCTTCCTATATGAAGAGTTAACAAACATGAAGATACTTTCTTATAGGAAATACACAGTTTTCTAAATAAAAGATGTCAATAAATGGCATTTTCTAAAACAGCTTTTATACGAAAGGAGTTAATAAAGACAGCTTGGTGTATAAAAATTTTCAATAAAATTTCTACACAAAGGGAATTAGTAAATACATTTTTATGTAAAAGATGTCCAAAGACAAGCTTTCTCACACAATAACTACCCAGCAAAAAAAAAAAATGACTGGAAGTCATTCAAAAATAACATTTTCATCACTTCCAATGGTGCTTTATATGCACATTTATCATTTCCAAAGAAGCATTTCTATACCGCTTCTAAATCTTAACAAACTCAGTGGCTCTTGTTAAATTAAATTACATTTAAATACTACAAATATGTTTTTTTTTACTGTCACATAATCACATTTGTTAGAAACACTGTTTTGCGGTCTAATTTCGGTCTGATCAATCTGATCCAAAAACAAAATTTCTTTAGTCAAATGAAAAAACGCACCAATATTACAAGTTTTTCATTGCTTTAATAGCTCTCATGAACTTTGAAAGCAACACCATAGAAACTCAAAATGATGTCAAATATCTTGGGGTGATTTTAGATAAAAAAAAAACTCTCCTTCCAGAAACATATTCAATTATCTTCATTCAAAGGCATTGCGTTCATATAGGGCATTATGACTATTTTTAAACAGACGATCGAATTTAAGCCTTAAAAATAAAAATCTTATTTACAAGTGTGCTATAAGGCCCATAATGGCACAATGCAGCAAAGAGCCACTTACGAAAAATAGAAATTCGTCAAAACAAATCCTTAAATATGATTTTCAACAAACATTGGAGGTACTCACTTCTATGCTACATGAGGAAATAGGATACGAACTTGTTAAGGACTATTTTAAAAGAATTAATGAATACTATTTTAATAAGATTCTGTGTTTTCCTTTTTCCGTAATAAGAGAATGTAACGATTTATAAATAGCTTAATAACTTTATCAAGCTGAAAATTTGTGTCTAGAAGTGGTCATCTTCGCATAGAACCACTCTATGAACAATAATTTTCTCTTAAAGTTTGGCTTTACTATTTATTTTTGTTTTGCAAATGAAGGTTTTTAATTTTTTTACTTTTCAAATCGATTGTAACTCCATTCAATTAATTCACTTTTATGTAATAACAAGATTTAGTTGTTGCAATATATTGGAATAAAACTCAATAACTGTACATAGTTATTTATTTGTACAGTTAAATTATTGTTGAATTAGTAAATAAAAAATAAAAAAAAAAATAAAACAACATCTCTTATGAAAATGTGAAGAAGACCCACCATAAAAAAACCGCTTCCTTCCTATGATAAGCCTATGTAAAATTCATTGGCGATTAAGCAAATTAAATTAATTGAAAACATTAATGTTTCATAAAAAATGGGGATAAAAAAATATATACTAACTTTCAATATTCTCAACATTTTTAATAATAACCAATGACAATTCCAACGAAAAACTAATTAAAAAAAAGAGTTATCTATAGCATAGAATAAAGATATATACGAGGGCCAAAACCCAAAACCAGCCGAACTGATATACATATTTAGCAACCGACAACCTTGCCAGACCGTCGGTTTTGAAACCACCAAATGTATAACCCTATATTTATAAGAACACATTATGCCTCCACTCCACATTCATCAAGTCACTTTCAATACTTATCGTCTCTTAAATGTTTAATTTTAAGATATTTTAAATATTTTGGTCTGATTCTAATAATTCAAAATTGAATTTTTCTTAATGTCTTAAACTCATCTGCCTCATACATCATACATATGATTGCGTTGAAATTTCGACAGGTTGTTCCTTATGCGTCTGGGAATTCTAACCCGATGTGTTTGTTTGCTGTGCGAGGGTTGAAGAGCACGCCATTGCAATAAATATGGGGTTCGCGCTTTATATAGGTACTCTTTTGATTTCCATAATAGTGTGTATTTTCTTAAAAAAATTTATTTATGTTTTTCGTTTTAGAATAACCGAAAAATGGATTTTTGAAAAAAAAAAAATGATTTTTGTAATAACTGAAAAGAATCGGGTCTTTGAAAAGACCCATTTTCTCTTTCAGATGCCTAGAACAGGTAATTGGATTTCACCAATTTTCGTCTTATCAGCTCTAAAAACTCACTTAGAGTGGAAGTTCCAGATGTTCTCATAAAATTTAGTGCTTGTAAAATTTAATACTTCAATATTTTACAAATTTGTCGACATTGCTCATCGCTGATGAGTACAATTATTCTCCACTGTGGAGATGTGAGAACTACACTTTAAGTTTCTCATTAAAATAGCTTTCATGGAATCCCTTAATCAAATCGCGTCTTTGTTCCTCAGCGTTTGTATTCAGTTGTTGTTACACCTTTCAGTTGTTAAGATGTACGTCGGTTATAGATTATTTCTATGTGCTATATTGATCATAAGTCTCTCCAGCGGCTTAACTGCAGACGAACGTATTCAGAAATGTGCTGAAAATGGTGAATACGTAAGTCGCGCTTTAATACAATAACACCAGTTTACAAGTGCGCATAATTGTGTGATTTACTCCATACTTTCCAGTGTCAACATCATGATGAGTGTTGTTCCAATAGATGTTTCACCTATTTGTATCGATGCACAAAAAACAATCAATTGTATCCTTATCCATTCCTTGGAATTAATCACAATCCGATAGTAACTTTAGATGACTTCGTAGCTCAGGAATTTGGCAAAAATATTGATGCTACAACGGAAGTTGTACCGATACTCACCCAACGTTTTAGCAACAATAATCAAGAACCTGAAACTGACATCAGCCTCCAAGAACCGAATCAAAATGCTCAATCATTCACAATCGGTACAGATCCACAGGCAGTCTCCACAATGGCGCCAAATGCCGTAGAATCCTGCAAAGAAATCGGTTTAAAGGTACCCCTTACAGTAATTCTTTCTCTGCAATTAAAACCCATAATAATGTTATGTGTTTTTTTTTCTATCACTCAGTGTTACCACAACGACGAATGCTGCAGCAACCGTTGTCATGGCTTCCTTCACCAATGCGTCACGTGAATGCTTTAAAACGAGTCCAAGTAGAAGACAAACACTGTCTTAGAACAAATATTTTCAATTTGTGTTATACTTATAAATATGTACTGCACTGTATCCCAATAAATGCATAAATATTGTAAAAATTTAACTTAAATTTGTTATTATATGACTAGTCCAAGCAATACATTGGCCTATTTTTACAGAAAAGTTGGAATTTAGATCTCCAGACCTGTGAATTTAATTTAATTTCTACCAATAAAGAGGGACAAAACTACACTAAAGTAGTAAAATTTGCCACGATTATTCTTCAGTACTTTAAGGCAGTATCCAACATTTGGAAGTCAGTTAGAAAAAAAGATTAATAAATAGATTGGCAATTAAAATCTGAAAATGAAGAATAAACTAGAGCCCCCTTTGATGGTGTTACCGGCAAACATTGTAGCACTTTAGGGATATTCACATGGCATGCCTGAAATATTACATAATATTCGTTCTTGCAGCCGACCTCACATATAGATGGTGCTTTACAACATATGTTTTAAGTTTCACGGCGCCACATTGTTCAGTATTTATATTTGAGCCATCAAAAGTAAACGGTTTCAGCAAATTTATAAACATGAGAAAAATTGCTCACCGTTATGTAATTCAATATTTCTATTTGAAAGGTCTCAGTCCAACCAACATTATAGCCGAGCAAAATTCTGCGAAATTCTGAGTAGCAGAGTTTAAACGAGGCCGTACGAGCTGCCGAGATGAACAGCGTAGTTGTCCTCCAATTTGGGTATCCACGCCTGACACGGTTAAGAAACTCCACAAAATGCTATTGGATGATTGGATGCTGAAGATGCGTGAGCTAGCTGAAATGGCTATACTTCGCATATTGACCGAAGATTTGAAGACGAGAAAGCTGTGCGCAAGATGGGTGCCGCGCTTGTTTTCAATGAAGCAAAAACAGCGTCGTGTGGAAGTCTTGGTAGGGTGTTTTGCAATGTTTCACCGCAATAAAAGCGAATTTTTGCATCGATTTATAACTATGGATGACACATAGATCCACCACTTCACATTCGAAACAAGGGAACAATCAAAAGAGGGGGCTAGAATGAGAAAATCGCGTCCAAAGAAGGCGAAGACAGTTCCATTAGCAGACAAGGCCACGGCATCTGTTTTTGGGATGTGCTTTTACTTATTTTTATTGATTATCTTCAGAAAGAAACGACAAATATTATGCTAACTGATAGCAGCGTTTAGTTGGTGAAATTACGGAAAAAATATAGCATTTGACAAAAAAAAGAAAGCGTTGTTTCATCAAGACAATGCTCCAGTTTCCACATCCACTATTGCGATAGCCAAAATTAATTAAATAAAGTTCGAATTGCTTCATCACTCACCTTATTCACCAGATTTGCCTCCCTCGGACTAATTTCTATTTCCGAACTTGAAAAAATGAAATAAATAAAATATTTGCTAGCAATGAAGTGGTGGAGTCTACAGTTGATGGCTATTTTAAGGAGTTTGGAAGTTCTTACTCTAAACAGGGTATAGAAGCTATTGATTATCGCTGGAACAAGGATATCGAGCTAAAAGGAGATTATGTTGAAAAATAAAGAAATTTTTTCCCAACTCTTTTAGCGCCTTCTTTGTTAGGTCGTCTAGTTTTGGATTCGTATACCATAAAATAACGACAAAATTTTGAAAAGTTAAAAATCGTTCTGGGAAGTTCAGCTTATTTTTTAACAAAATATATAGATTACATATCTATCATAATATCGTCGATAAATGGTGATTTTTTAATCGTATTTTTTTTTAAAATTGAATAAAACACTCAAATTTGCATCATATATTAAATTTTTTTATTGGAATCAATAAATTGATCTTTGCCATTTAATTTTTAAAGATAAATTCATGTAAATGTTGTCCTCGGCTCCGTCTCAAAATGTCCATTCGGAAGGTCTAATTTTTCGTTACCTTTTCGAGCATTTCGCCCTGTATTCCACGAATAACACGTGTTATGTTATCCTGTAAGGCTTCAATAGTGTTCGGCTTGTCCACATAGACTAACGACTTGACATAACCCCACAAGAAATAATCAAGAGGCGTTAAATCGCAAGATCTACACTTTTCACTTTAACAGATGACCTTTGGACGCCATTACCAACCAGTGGTGCTAACTTGAAAAACTTAAATCTTAAAAAAATCACCCTCTATTTAACCGTATATCCTCTTCACACATATGTAAGCCAACGATTTTAAAAGCCGTAGCCTGTGATTAGAGAACAATAAGCTAGACTTCTAATGACTACTGCACATTATTTATGTAATTTTAACCTTTCTGTGAATCTGATATGACGTTGTGATTCAGAAGCATAGTTTCTTTACTCGAAACCCCGTAAATAATCAATCAATCATTTTTTGTTCCGGTATTTTCAAACATATTTGTATATTGCCAACACCTGACGAAAGTGTCGCTACCATTGTGAACGCACCTTAAGTGGTGTGCATGACAATCCCAAAGGCATAGAAAGCAGCAACATTGCAGATAGTTTGTTTTTAACGTAAACTTTTCGTATCATTGGTAAAACTTTCATCATTTTGGTAAAACAATTTCACAATGAGAATGCGTTGTTCATTCGTGTAGCGCTCCATTTCTACTAACCTCGTACCTTCGACTAGCAAACAATAACAATTGTTCAAATGTCAAACAATGACGCCAAATTTAAATCTTGCGTTCTTGTTGGGACACTCTTACATATTATATATTTATATACATATATATATATATACATATACATACATGGATATATATATATATATATATATATATATA
>JAHXMU010000621.1:509956-524973 GCA_019455685.1 Philornis downsi
CTTGGTATTCCATTTTCTGCCGCATCAAATTACACGATGGCGGCCCCAAAAATAAACGACCTAACAAAGAAGGTACAAAAAGGTTGGAAAGAATTTTCTTTATTTTTCAACGTAACTTCCTTTTAGCTCGATATAATATGATATGGAATAGCTTCTATTCCCCCTTTTATAGTAAAAGCCAATCTTTCACCGCGGAGCCATTTTTTCCTGTTTGGAAATAGAAACTAGTCCGAGGAATCTAAATCTGGCGAATCAGTTGCTTAATGAAGCCATTCAAACTTTAATTCGTTAATTTTGGTCATCGCAATAGTGGATGTGTAAACTAGAGCATTGTCTTTCACTTTCTTTTCGCCAAATGTCGCCTTTTTTCCATAATTTCATCATCTAAACGCTGCAATTAGCATAATATTCGCCGTTAATGGATTTTGCTTTCTGAAGATATTCAATAGAAATAATCTCATGCGCATACCAAAAACATACACCATAACCGTCTTCGTCTTCTTTGGGCACGATTCTCTCATTTCAGTTCACTGCTTTGACTGTTAATTTATTTCATTCATGATTATAAATCAACGCGAAAATTCGGCTTTACTGCGGTGAAACATCGCCAAACATCGCTACTGAGACATCTTCACGACGCAGTTTTTGCTCTATTGAAAGCAAACGCTCTCTCATCTTCAAATATTGGGTCAATATGCGATATATAGCACTTTTTGAAATACTTATCATTCCAGCTAGCTAACGCTCTTTCAGCCGACGATCATTCAATATTATTTTGTGGATTTTCTTAATCGTGTCTGGCGCGAACACCTCAATTGGTCGACCACTACGGTGTTCGTCTTGGCAACTCGTGCGACCTCGTTTAAACTTTGCTACTCAATATTTTACAACCGTAAACGAAGGAGCAAAATCCCCCAGCGTAGAATCTAGCTCAGCTTTAATATTGGCTGGACTGAAACCTTTTAAATGGAAGTATTGAATTACATAACTTTGACCAATTTTTTTCATGTTTACAAATTCACTGAGATCGTTTATTTATGATGGGTCAAATAAAAATACTAAACACTGTGGCGTCTTGAAACTTAAAACATATGGTTTATAAGGTTGCCACTTTTTATCAAAATATTGTTTTTTTTCCAAAATACTGGCACCATCTATGCATCTGATCGGCTAGTTATAGTCTGGGGTATTGATTTTTTAAAAAACAACATTTGAATACCTCTGGTGGTTCAAGAGGTGCGACCGTTCAATTTTTTAAGTTTTGTGGACGGTGGCAGGCCCGTTCTTACAATCTTCACCTAATATAACATATGACAATTTTTGTGATTGATAGTAATATGTTGTCACATCGCTACTACTTTTGGTCGGTTACTTTAAGGGAGTTTTGAAAAAGAACGGGGCACTTGCCTTTGTTACGCCAACATATTTCTTTTTATGCCGATATCATACGTATCATATCTACATATCTCTAATAGTTCATTAGATATGATCATTCAAAACTGTTGTTTATATTGGCAGATGCCACTCCTCTTTATCTAATCAAGACCTAATACATGATTATGATTCCTTCCTGGGCGACATAAAAATACCGTTAAAATTTCATGACAATCGATCCGATCCATTAGTTTAGACGCCTATTCCAAACAAAGATGCAAATTACAAACATACATGCACAGAGAAGTTAACCTTTGTTGAAACGATCACTTCCCATCTCAAGCAAAAAAAGTGATTTTCCAGTTTTTGCTTTTAAATATTTTAAATGCTGCCTTAAACTGCCGGCATACAATGAACTGCAGTCAGTAAATATTCCTATTTGCGTAAAAACAGCAAAATCTAGATCATAGCGGTTAACGCACTCGATATCAGGTAAATAAAAGTGCATTTAATTACCCACCTATAATCGTGGTTCCAAAAAAATAAAACACAAAAATGTACTTTTATCGGTCAGTTTAATAAAATAATATAAAATACATGAGTTTGCCAGCGAATTTTGAACTCATAAAGAAAATCTCTTGTGTGTAAAACTTGCTTAAAACCAAGAGTTGAGTAGAGAATTTTTCCCTGCAGTGATAAATGGAAAAATGAACCGAGAAACGTCAACCGCGACCATTATTAATCTCTTTATATGCTTGAACAGAAATATGCGCCGCCGATAACCAACACAATTCATCTCCATTGTAGTGGTGTGAGAGCTGCTCTTCAAGTCTCTCTCTTATCATTGTATGGAGTACACTCAACACAGTGTTTCTTTCTTGCTCAGCGTTGATATGCAGTTGGTGTTACACCTTTCAGCTATAAAGATGTACGTCTGCCGTGGAATATTTTCAAAATTTCTTTGTGTTTTTGTGATCCTAAGTATTATCATCGGCTTGATTGTGGGTCAGGGTATTAAGAAATGTGCGGAAAACAATGAATACGTAAGTTACGACCTCAGTGCCATTACAGTTATCTATCAGTGTGCTTAATGGTGCATGTTACATTCAATTTCTCAGTGCCAAACTCATTGGGAATGCTGCTCGAATAGTTGTCTCACCTATTTGTATCGATGTACAAAGAACTATCAGGTGTATCCTTATCCATTCCTTGGAATAAATCACATTCCGACGGCAACATTGGACGATATTATAGCTCAAAATTTTGGCAAAAGTATTGACAGCACTGCGAAAACTGTGCCGGTGCTCACCCAGCGTTTTGGTGACAACAATAAAGATACTGAAATTGACATCATTCTCCAAGAATCAAAACAAACTTCTCCATCGTATACGGTCTATCCAGATCTACAGATGGCCTCAACAATGGCATCGAATTCAGCAGAAGCTTGCAAAGAAGTCGGTTTAAAGGTATACCCTAATAGCAACTCTTCCCCTGCCACTAACTCATATTTATGCTCTGTGTTCTTTTGTATCGTTCAGTGTTACCACAACGACGAATGCTGTACCAACCGTTGTCATGGGTTTCTCCACCAATGCGTTACGTGAATGCATTGCAACGAGTCTACCATGGAGCTATATATCTTTCATTTCTTTTATACCTATAGATCTACATATATACATATACGTATATAGATGTGTGCTGTCTCAATGCTGGTCTTTAATATAATATTGTGAATTACATTCGCATTGTTCGAAGAATTTGTGTTTCATAGAAAAAGTAGCAGAGAGTGACTTATGAATCTTATTGCCAGATAACATTTCCAAAACATACTTATTTATATACGATCATTTTGTCAGATAGGAGTGAAAGATTGCTTTTAATTAATGAATAAATAATAAAAATATTAGAAAATTCGGAAAAATAAACATTTTTCGAAAGCCGTATTCAGTCAGAGAAAACTTGATTTTTAATTGTAAAATAAAATATATCGATATATGGGAAGAAATCGGTTTTTTAATGTTGATTTTGAAAGCATCGGTCTCTTACAGCTTATTGGGATATATTTGAGCAATATATTGCTTGCCAATTCTAATGTCCTCCACGACAGATAACCGTATCTTCAGATCGTTCGTGCAGAATGCCCATTGAGTTATTATTCACTGTTGGAACCACATTTCGTCGACTTCCATATCGTTCAATTTCGACCAAAGGAAATCGGTTGTCATCTGTACCACTCGCTATTGACGGTGATGGCCCCACAAATGTCCCTTTTGGGAGAAGTACGGGCCAATGGTATCACCCACCCTAAGTCCGGGGCAGGCAGTAACTTTTTATGATGGCATTGCCAACCATTGAGAACCTTTTGTGGATTTGGCATCATCTAATTATCGGCAATTTTATTGGTAATAAAGGTCTTCTTCTTGGGTGGCGACTGGAACAGACATAATTATCTATTATACGCCGCCCGTAGAAAATAATTCCAAACGCTTCGATCTTCTGCGTTTCTCCTCCAATTCGTCACACCAAGTTTCGATAGTATTTCAAAAGCCTGGTCCTTCCAACGGAGTTTTGGTCGCTCTCTTCTGCGCCGTCCATCGAGTTCGTTGTCGAAAACTTTCCGTGCCGGAGCATTTAGGACAATATGACCCAATCACTATTTATTAATGCGTTTGACTACGTCGATGTCGGCATATAGCTCATACAGCTCATTGTTCATGCGACGCCCATAATCTCCATGAACGATGATGGGTCTATATATTTTCCCCCAGTATTTTCCTCTCGAAAACTGCTAGTACTGATTCATCTGCTTGCGTCACAACCCATGATTCTACACCATTTAACAAGATAGGCAGAACCAACGTCTGGTACAGTCGGATTTTTGTTTGTCAAAAGAGGGCTTTTTCATTGATACGCTTGCTTAGCCCATAATAATATCTGTTAGCAAGCAATACCTCTCCCCTTTATCTCCATGCTGGCATCATTTGTGTTGTTCACAGCGGAACCGAGGTAGATGAATTCTTCTACCACTTCAAAATTATAGTTGTCAACGTTCACACAGCGTCTCAAGCGAGTAGATTCTTTGTTCGTTGAAACCAATAACTTTGTTTTGTCCTCGTTTAGCACCAGACCCATTTTCGCTGCTTCCTTCTCGACGCTTGAGAAGGCTGCAGTAACATCTTGCAGTTTTCGGTCAATAATGTCTACGTCATCTGGTAATAAAGGTATTCAACCGAAAATTCAACTCTTCTATAAAGATGATTTTCCACCAAAATTGGCGTCATCTTTCAAACGCTCTAAAACCCTGTCAGGAGAACAAATGGCGATATCTATGTTCATTAACGTCGAGTCTCTGGGTCAGAATCCACGGTGGTTTTACTTGCGTCTGGCCGTGAAGGCCTTACCTATGGTGTGCTAACCACACTGTGCATATTACAATGCAACTGCCAGCGCACCGGGAAATAGTCAAGTAAATTTGAACAGGCTGTCGTAACTGTCGGCTCTTTCTTCCAGGGTCTGGGCAGAATCCATGGAGGTTTCACGTGAGTTACCCACGGTGTGCTAATCACACTGAACATATTACAATGTGATTGCTAACGTCACCTGGGATGCCCAAGTTGACTTGGACTATCAAGAAAAAAAAACGACAATTTTGAGATCATGCTAACCCAACTGTCAGCCCTTTCTTCCAGCCAGAAGATACCAAATTTGTGTATGCTGGTATGGAACGTAATTCCCATTGGCGGAGATGAGGCCTACCTTACCACCTCTGCTACTCCATGGGCCTGTAGCACCCGGTTGCAATGCAACTCCACATTCGAGCACAAAGACTCTACCAGTGATTTCGGTTTCAAGCAACAACCCGCATGGTTCTTTCACTAGAGGTCCAACACCAAATGATCAAGCGGGGAGTGATTCCCACTCCATCGGCCAAACTCAGCGGTAGCAGTAGCGCAGCTCAGCTGCTAGCTAATTGTGATTTACCCGTATACACTGTACGTCACGGAATTGGACGCCCTGCAACAAAAACAGTACAGACTGGAACTACCTGCAGGTTCAGAGATCCCAGGTAATAGATCGGCAGATACGACATTGCAAGGATACACTGTCCTCACCGGTGGGAGATGGGGGAAAACTCCAAACCCTTCCCACTCGACTACGGTTAACGGCATCATGCGTTATAGACGTACAATTCCAAGACACGATAGTGCGATCTTGTACTGGTGTACCAAGTACCGATGCAAAATTCGTAAAGTTTAATTTTTCGAAAGTCCGCGTTGCTGTACATTTCGGCCAATTGACTGCCTCGAGTTTTCCTTTACGCTTTTAGATACAGCGACGGTATTCCCTGCCGATCTGCCGCTTTTGTGACGTACGAACGTTGGCTGATTATTTGCCGAATCGGTCGCCTCGAATTTGGCCACCAACTATTGGAGAGTGGACTTTGAAAGTTCATCGTATCTGTCGTAAAATGGACACAATGCGCGAGTTGTTTGCACTAACGAACCCTCAATTTGCTAACAAAGTTTTATCATTTGGACGATTTGGTATTGCTTGGTATCACTGACCGTTATCACTGATTTGGTATCACTGACCGAATAATAAACAATAGACTGTAAACAACCACCCAGTCTATTTGGAAACCCCTTCATTGAGGGGATATTATCAATTACATATGTTCATTTCTCAAAATCAAATCATTTTCTTTCATTTTCAAAAAACAAAAAAATAATCAAATATATTCCAATCAAAGAATCTCCGTTACAACTGATATTTTTACGAATTCAAGTGAAAATTCCCTGTTTCAATTATTTTTTTCTCAATATCATATACAAATTCTCATTACTGAATGAATGTCTCTCAATTTCAATTGAAAATTCTTATTCGCTGTTTAATTTTTCTCAATATTAAATGGAAAGTTTAATTTTCTATTGTCATTTTCTCGATGTTAAATGAAAGTTCTTAATCTCAATTGACATTTTTTCAATAATAAATGATATTTTGCATTTCAAACTATTCTTGCCTCAATAGTTAATGGAAAATACTCATTTTCAATTGGGAAAAGATGAAAGGAAAAGGAAAATCCTTGCTCCCCAATTTCAGCTTGCGTAATGTGCTAAGCAATACACAAGACCTTTGTAATAAGCATGTTCTTCCGAAACATGCCTGATTGAAGGTTATTCAAGGCATGAATTCCGCTACTAGGTGCTAAACAAAAACCCCGAAGCGTATTCGGATGTCAGATAGGCAATCCCGTGGAAACATCTAGCAATCGCATATTGTGTGAATTCCCATTTTGCGTTAAGAAAACTAAAATGCTTTCGAGGCAAAGAGGATGGCACAAGCAGCACGGGAAATGACACTCCAGTATGTCCTGATAAAACAAGAAGTAATAAATGTTAAACGGAAGAACGCGCGGATACATTTCTGCCGTACGAGAATGAATGGAAATGAGACCCGAATATGGGAAACTTTTTTCAAGAAAATTAATGTTCATCCTTTTGCATACCAAGGACTAAATACAATATCATAAAGGCTATACATGTATGCACATACAAGTGGATGAACGCACACATATATTTACATCTATAAGCACGAACATCCACCGTCAGGCAACGAACAAGTATTGCCCTACAATAGAGAACAGGCCTCACATGTAGTCATGTACTGGTATAAGTGAGTTATGAATATTGATAGTAAGAATAATGTCACCTTACTTTAATTACCATCAACTACTTTTTTATTACTTTCAATAAAAATCGCTTCATATTATCAAATATATGATACTGCATATCACCCTTTGGCCTTCCTATATGCAAAATAAATAAATTTAAAAATGAAAATTATCTAAGTTCACTGTATCATTTCCAATTGAAAACGAGAACATTCCAAAAACAAAAACAAAATGAAATGAAAATGAGATTTTCTATTCATAATTGAGAAACTTCTTAATTAAAAAATAAAAAACACAATTTTCATTCATATGAGAAAATTCTAAACGAAAATGAACGCTCCCATTTATATTTGACAAAATTCTAAATGAAATTGAGATTTTTCGAATACATTTGAAGAAATTACAAATGAAATTGAGATTTTCCATTTATATTTGAGAAAAAAAAAATACAAATAAATATGGAAGATTCCAAAAACAAAGTTGGGAGATTTTCATCTGTCTCTGGCTGTCAATTGGAATCCTCAACAGTCAAAACATGGCAACTGCGTCTTTATGATACGCATTCGATTATAAAAAGTACAAAAAATCCATCGAAATATTTGTCCAACCCACAATTTATGCAGGAGACTCTGAATACTCTTAATATTTTTGTATATTCAATGAACGAGTTTAATTTATCAGATAATTTAAAATCATGATCATAAGATGAATTCTTCTTCTTCTTAGGTGGCGGCTGGTATAGACATCCTTATCTATTATACGCCGGCCGTAAAAAATAATTCCAAGCGCTTCGACTTTCTGCGCTTCTCCTCCAATTTGTCACACCAAGTTTCGATAGTATTTCAAAAGCCTGGTCCTTCCAACGGAGTTTTGGTCGCCCTCCTCTGTGCCGTCCATCGAGTTCGTTGCCGAAACTTTCCGTGGCGGAGCATTTGGGTCCATCCGAGCAACATGACCATGCCAACGCAATCGGCATGAGACGAATTAAAATGTTAATAAAGTCTTTAGAGCTTTGATTGGAAAACTGAAACCTATGTCAAATCCTAAAACAAAATCTACATATATCTAAAATAGATCTTCGGTATAAACCTTCGAACCAAAAGTATCGACACCAATAATGTATCGAAAAAAACTTATTTTGTTAAGAAGTACATTAAACCAAAAACATTATCTAATTTTTATGATTTTTTCTGCAACTAATGTAGCAACCAAACGGCTAATGACAGCGCGCTCATTTTTGAATAAGCGCCAATCTGTCATGTCATTTACAAACCTACGAAAACACATCGTTTTACGCCGCAGCTAAGTTATAAAAACTTATCGAAATGGAATTAAAACTCAACAGTGTTGTTGCTTTGCTATTTGGAGCGAAAATCGCAACCAAGCATTGTGAATGAACTATGACATTTATGTGTGAACAAAATGTTTGTGTATCGGACCATTACACGTTACAATGATACTGATAGCATCAAAAAACGTCATGGAGGTTGACGTCCAGAAATAGCAACACTGACAGAAATGGTTCGAAAGGTGGATTTAGAGTAATCCATGACAAAATGCAGTTCAATTGGAGAAAAATTATAAAACAGTTGAAGAAACGGCCGTTCGCGAGTTTAACAATTTCATCTATTATGATAAAAAAAATGTTTATGGTTCAGCAATATGTGAACAAACAAAAAAAGTTCAAATCGAAAGACAATTTCGACCAGCGAATTGATCTGCGAAACGACCTGCATCGGTCCGCGGTAACTGCCACCACTCGTTTCCATTAAACAGGGCGGACGAAAAGGTAAACTAACAAATCTGCCATGAAAAGATTTTATACGATGCTTTGTTATTTTGGACGCGTAAGCAATTCGGTAGAAACCATTGGAAGTTTCAACAAGACTCGGCACTATATCATAAAGCCCGTGAAACCCAACGATTCTTATAGGAAAAAGTTTTCAGTTACAATTTTTTCACAACAATAGCCACTATATTCCCCGAATTTAAACCCAATAAACTCATTCATATGGTCCATTCTAAAGGCTGAGATATCAAATAAAAAATATGAAACGGTCAACGACTTAAAGATTGCTCTCCGCCGAGAATGGGACAAAATACCATCAAGCCACGTTAGGTGCAGCGCGTAAAGCCTTCCTGGACATACCCGATGCTAATATCCGCGCTAAAGGTGGCAACATCGAACAGTAACAGATGTTTCTTAAAATTCTCTATGTTTTTATGATATCACGAGTCTTTAAGTTTTAAATAACAGAAATCAAAATTACAGCACTTTTAATTGGCAACAGTGTATTCAGAAGAAGGTTAAAATTTCAGAATTGTATAAAATCTGACTTTTAGAAAAAAATCAATAGTCAGAAATGTAACTGCAGCGGCAAGTTTCTATTGTGCGAATTGCGTACAGAGCTACCTATATTTTGCCGATTAACGTAGCGGGTAATTCTTCAATGTACCAGAACTAACCGACTGTGGCGCGAAAATCGTTCGCTCATTCCCTGGTTCAATCCCGCATACAGCCACATATCACTCTTTGAGAGACGGCCACCTCAATGCATTTGACGAATACTTCGTGTAGTCAAGTAATCAAGAAGTCTAGTGAATGCTTCTCAATCTGTGATGTTTGAAGTCGACATTAAACCGTAGTTACATTTGGGTGACTATAAAACTAGAATTCGTATAAGCTCACTGTATGTGAAAAGTTCTCTCATTCTGTCTCATTTGTTTGACTAAACGGGACAAAGAGAAAGAGTGTGGTAACTGTACCACAGACTCCATTTCTTCATTGTTGGCATATCGTTTACCACCAAGACATTTTTCCAAATTTGGAAATAGAAAATAGTCCGAGAAAATAGTTCGAACTTTAAATCATTAATTTTGGTCATCGCAATAGTGGATGTGTGAACTGGAGCACTGTCTTGATGAGAAAACATTTTCTTTTTTGCTAAATGTGGCCTTTTTCCATAATAATATTAATAATATTCCATAATAATAATATTCACCGTTGATGGTTTTTTTTCTGAAGATAATCAATAAAAATAATCCCAAAAAACAGACGCCATGACCTTGCCTGCTAATGGAATCCTCTTCGGATTCTTTAGACACGATTCCCCCATTCCAGTCCACTGCTTTAACCGTTTCTTTGTCTCAGATGTGAATAGGTGGAGCCATGCCTCATCCATGGTTATAAATCGACGCACAAATTCGTCCTTATTGCGTTGAAACATCGCCAAACACTCTACTGAAACATCTTCACGACGCTGTTGTTGCTCTATTAAAAGCAAGCACGGCACCCATCTTACGCACAGCTTTCTCATCTTCAAATCTTCGGTCAATATATGATGTATAGCGACGATTAGCCGACGATTGTTCAATACCATTTTGTGGATTTTCTTAACTGTGTCTGGCGTGGACACCTCAATTGGTCGACAACTAGAGTATTCGTTTTGACAGCTCGTACGGCCTCGTTTAAACTCTGCTGCCTAATATTTTTTACAATCATAAATGGAGGAGCAGACTTTCCTAGAATAGAATCTGGTTCGACTTTAATATTGGTTGGACTGAGAACTTTCAAATGGAAATACTGAATTACATAGCGGTGTTCAATTTTTTCCATGTTTACAAATTCACTGCGATCGTTTACTTTTAATGGCTCAAATAAAAATACTAAACAATGTGATGGCTTGAAACTTAAAACATATATTTTATTTAGTTGCCACTTTTCAATAAAATAATTTTTTCAAATTTATAGCTAAAGAACAATCGGGAAAATGTATTCTTTGACGTTGAAGGAGATGGCACACTAATAGATTAGGCATATATTTTAAGGGCAAAGTGAAAATTTATATTAAAATTACGTATTTCTCTCACCTGGCCAAAGAGCTCTACAAAAAAAAAAGGAAAGTACTTTAGTACTTAAACAACAAATTACAAAAAATATACACTTTGAACTTTTTACACTGAGCTGTAATTTTCCATAATTCAATGAAATTGTTCTCCTTTGCAAGCAGTACAACATATCGATATAATTTTTGGACAATTTAGACTTTAGGTAGACCATAACTTGTTAATTTTTGTATGTTCCGACGTTTGGCTTTAGACTGAACACGAAGTCCCACCGGAAGCAAAACAGCTAACAATTACCGATAGTTATTGAACTATCTTCAAAGAGTAGGGCTCAATGACACCGTCAGATCCTACATCGCATCACTCAGAGAATTGCGCATTGCACGGCGCCTCCTCGATCATCGATATCTACTTCTGTTCGAAAAACCGTTATTAACTTCCAGTTGCTCCAAAACAAACCAATAGACCAAACTGTGTACGCTTTTTGTGGTACATGGATGTCCTCTACGCAATGTGCCAGCAATCATTTTACTTTACATCCAGTTAATTTGATTAATATTCCAAATGCTACAGCGATGTGGGAGCTTCTCGATGCTGTCCATCAGACTCTATCATGGTATAAAATTTGTAATTAATATGGCCACCGTTGTTCGCCCGCGCCCTATCGCTATCATTATGCTATGTTCATAAACAATGTTATTGACATTCTTTGTCGCTCTGCATAATATTAGCCTTTGATCCGTGACAAATGAAACCACATGGTCTCCATCAGCATTTCAATAAAGTGCATTTGGCAATACAGGCTTGGAACAGGTCCATCCATGCCACTGCGAAAGAACGCTTTTACCGCAACACACATTTGCCATGTCGCTAATATGAATGAACATATTTTCACTTTTTTGTGAGCTTAACTAAACGCCCCTGTTCAGCTTTGCGTTCGTACAGGCATTTGCTAATTGCTTTGGAAATTTTCCACAGGGTCCAGAGTTGGATGTTTGTGTTGCAGCAGAGATGGACAAGTTAACCCTGACTTATGCAAATGGCTTAAATTTTTGCCCTGAATCCCGTTACAGACGTTGTGTCCAGCCGAAACGTCAACTACGCTGTTGTATAGGTGGCACATGAACACTATGAGATTCTTGTGTGAAATAAGTATGTATGTACATGTGTAGTTATACCCACAAATACGAACATACGTACACTTCTCCCTCTTGAAAAATGATTAAAGAGTGTATTTAGGTGGCAACCTGTAACATTATTTCGCTCAAATCTCATGATAGTACTCGTTAAATGTCTGTATGCAGAGTATGCAGAATGGGTAGACCGGCAAGTGTGTGATTATATTACACACACACATATATGTACATGTTTTGGATATTTGGTTAGTTCGCTGTTATTATACACACGTATTGCGTACATGCGATTACCTCCCTGCCTTTTGCAATGAACCGACACATACTGCTTGTCAACAGGACCCCAAACACCAAATTGAATGATATGTATATATCCAGATAATACCGCAGATATAAGTCTGTAGGCATTATGATGCAAACTTACGACTTGAAGTCCTCTTTTACATCGGAATCGTATTAACGTGATTGCGGTGAATGCGAAATCTGACATTATGGCGCCTTTGCCAAGGTAACTTACTTAAACGGCTTTGGGCCAGAGCAGTTATGTCATCGAAGCTTTAAGAAACTAAATTGTTGGGTATCCATAGAACACATTTCTTTAAACTGCACGATCCAAGGATCAGTTAAAGGTTAATCTATATCATCATTGTACAAACAACGAATGTAGGCCCAATTCTTATGTAAAATATAAGCTAGCTGACGCGGCGTGCATTAATTTATAATTAAAGTGTATTAATTTGTAATTATACAAAACATATTTTTAGGAAACTAAATAATATAGATTGTAATCTTTTCAAAAGTTTATCCCCTATGTCCTAGCATAGGATACCATAGGATAGTCACAGTACAACCTACGTAATAACACTTTTAATCCTTAACAGTCTGCACGAAAGCATGTCATATCATTTTATCTACTGAGCCATTTATGCAAACATGTTAAGCAAAAGGTGTTATTGATTACCTGTTCGCTTACCTAGAAGCGATAAGGTAAGGCAGATGGCTTGCTTACTGAGCGATTTTATAGCATTTGAAATGCTGTGATAACTGCGCAACATGTGGAACATTTCAAACAAAAATCGTGCCCTATGCGATCATGATAGAAAGCTGGCGCTGCTGAAATTAGTACAGGGTGGCGCACTATAATAAAAAATTCAAATAATTTTTTTTTTTAATCAATGTATTTCGCTTATTTACTTTTTGTATTGTATAGAAAATTAAATTTTATTTTATATATATGTATGCAACTAATTGGTTTTGAATTCATTCATTCACGCATTTGAGACTAGAGCAGATCAGAAAATGATTCATTGCAGGATCGCCCCAATCATTGTTATAATGAACTGTAAAATTCCTTGCCTTCCTGGCAATTCTGTAAAATTCCTTGATTTCTTTTTGTACAACTCTTGCTCGACATAACTCTATAAAAAAGTTTGGTGCAGCCAGGTCAGGTGAACTTGGAGCTCCGCCATAACCGGTCTGGCTATGTATGCATTTGCTCCATCTTGCTGGAATCAGATGCTGTTGAAACGGATACGTCTTGGGCGTAGTTCTGGATAAAAAACTCCTTTAACATCTTTAAAATATGGAGCTCATTGACAGTTGATAGTAGCACGATTCGTGAGCCAAATCGCTTTCGCTGGCAGTAGTTTGAGCACTGTCCCCCTAATGTTAGTAACTCATGTTAGCGCTACGGAAGCTACAGCAGCAGTTTTATCTGTTTTTATTTACCTTTTCCAAATCTACAGCATTTTTTGTTAAAATAAACCAATGTACAGAGATCGACGCTTGAAGTTTTACCTATTGAAAATGCCATAATTGTGTCAATTTTAATTGTATTTATTCAATTGTGCAATTGCGTACGACAACACACACATACGCACGTATACACAAGAGTTATATTTGATTCGTGCTCTTCGTTGAGAACATTTTCGTATCGGTAGGCAAAAATTCTCAATTGTTTTATGAAATTATAGACCCTTAAGGTGACGATGATGTTCGGGAGAACATAAACAGCCAAGGGTGTTAAAGGTGGTATTTTGACGAATACCGAAATAGTATTCGTCCTTCCAGTTGAGTCAATATAATAAATTTCGCAAGTTTTATACTTTTATTTTTAGAATTGTTTAACGTATTCCTCTTTAACTTCTTTAATTCTTCTTTATTAATTCTTTCAAATACATAAAGTCGCTCCATTTATAGTTAAAAATTACTTGTTCTAGAAAATGCTAAACGATTTAAAAGAACACATATTTAGATAATTGATGCGATAAAGACAAACATATTTACAGAATAGTATTGCTCAACATAAACTTACTTTAACAATGTTCTTATTTACATAACAGGTGAAAAAGAGGCAAACATAACTTACTATCGTAAAAGTAACTCTAGAAACTTCCTGTTTACAGATAAAGAGAGAAAGAGATTACATATATTCTTCTTCGGTGACGACTGGAATAGACATGCTTATCTATTATACGTCACCTGTAGAAAATAATTCCAAGCTCATCGATCTTCTGCACTTCCCTTCCAATTCGTCACGCCAAGTTTTGATAGTACTTCAAAAGCCTGATCCTTCCAACGGAGTTTTGGTCGCCCTCTTCGGCGCCGTCCATCGAGTTCGTTGTTGAAAACTTATCGTGCCGAAGCGTTTGGGTCCATCCGTACAACATAACACATCCAACGCAATCGCTGTATATTAATGCGTTTGACCACGCCGATGTCGGCATATATAGGTAGCTTACACAACTCATTCTTCATTCGACGCCGATACTGTCCATTAACGATAATAGGTTCATATATTTTCCGATGTATTCTCTCGAAACAAGACAGGTACAGGGTGGCCCAGAATGAACGAAGTGATGTGAATTCCTTATAACTTTTTTTTTTATAATTTTTTTGTTTTCTTTTCTTTTTAGTATTTTGTAAAGAAGACTTGGAGAATTTATAATGGAGCAATACACAACTGAACAACGTGCCCAAATCGTTGAAATTTA
>JAHXMU010000621.1:529973-581358 GCA_019455685.1 Philornis downsi
TAAATTTCAACGATTTGGGCACGTTGTTCAGTTGTGTATTGCTCCATCATAAATTCTCCAAGTCTTCTTTACAAAATACTAAAAAGAAAAGAAAAAAAATTATAATAAAAAAGTTATAAGGAATTCACACCACTTCGTTCATTCTGGGCCGCCCTGTATTATCTTCAGGTTTTCATTTTGAATAATTTGTGGCTTTTTGAGGTTTGTCTTTGCAGTACTTGGATACCAAATTTGACATCCATACGTCATTATCGGCCTTACGCACATATTGTAAATAAGCGTTTTATTTTTATAGTTTAATTTAGATTTTTTATTTAACAATGAAAATAATGCTCTTCCACATCCAATCGCCTTTGCACATATGTAATTAATATGTTTAATAAAGTTCAATTTTTTATCAAAATATGTGCCTAAGTACTTCACTGAATCTTGTAGGCTTATGGTAGTATTAAGAACTATAAGCGACCGTGTTGGGATTCTCTTTGGTGATTTGTTAAAAGGAAATATTATTGCTTGTATTTTATTGTGGTTAATTTTAATGTCCCAGTGCTCAAAGTACTTTTGAGCTGACAGCAATGTTTGTTCCATTCTTTTAATTATTGCGTAGTTATTTTTTCGACCATATGTGTATATGTAAAGTTGTCTTTTCGCAAAGTAGAGAAGCAAAATCAATCACCTAGCAATTGCTGATTTCAGTTGGCATCCTGCCATTCCGCAATCAGAAGCCACTGATGGGTGGACAGGAAACATCGATGTTACGCTGTCAATAAACAAACTACAGATGACCTTAAGCACAACTTTACAGGAGTTTTTCATGAAGTAAACCTCAACATCATCAAAAATGCACTAAAGAAGGGGCAACAGGATGAGTTTAGTTGTATTCAGCTTTTATTAGGAATCAGCAACATTTAAAAAAATAATGCCTCGTTTAATTTTTTACACAAAACTTAATAAAGTTTCTTTGATCCATTTTTTCGAATAGTAAAAAATCGAAGAGCACACCTAAACACGACTAATCTTTTTATCTGTCAAAAACAAACTGACAATCCAAAATGGCTGATATTATCAACATATATTCGTTGTAGAATATTTTTTAGAAATATCTGCTGAAGTCGTACGTAGCAAATTACAAACTTTTTAAAACCTATATACACTTAAGGGCCACACTAATGTTCATCAATTTAAATTATTTCTACTCTTCTCTTCATGTGAATTAACAATTATTTTATTGCAGCTGTAATTCAGCGGCCCAGCCGTCAAACAAGCAATCATTACGTTTTGTTCATTGTAAGAAATATGAAAATACTACTACAGCATCATACAAATTATATGTAGTGCCCTCATATTTTCGCTCATTGACTTATCCTATGGATGAGCGTAATCAAATTCACGAGGACCCCCACATTTCGCATATACGAGGTGTGATCAAAAAATAACCGTTATCTTCAAATTTTCTGAGTTACATATGTTCGATTTTCCCATTCTTTTTTCTGTTACGTTGGTAAACAAGTCTGTTATATATGTTGACAATATCAGCGATTTTCGATTGTCAGTTTGTTTTTGACAGATATAAAGGTTAGTCGTGTTTAGGTGTGCTCTTCGATTTTTTACTATTCGAAAAAATGGATCAAAGAAACTGTGTTAAGTTTTGTGTAAAAAAAGGATATTTAAAATGTTGACTGTGGCGTTTGGCGAGTCTACTATGAGCAGATCACAAGTTCAGTTGTGGTATAATCGGTTTAAGGAAGGCCGAGAAGATATCAATGACGATGCTTATCCTGGTCGCCCGAGCACGTCAACAACCGATGAAAACATTGAAGCAGTGAAGAAAATGATTTTGGATAATCGTCGAATCACTATTAGAGAGTTTGCCGATGATGTTGGCATATCGTTCGGCATGAAACATGCAGCAGCGAAGATTGTTCCAAAATTATTAAATTTTGAGCAAAAACATCGCTCAGGAGCTGTTGAACATCGTCAGCGACGATCCAGATTCCCTTAAAAAGGTCATAACTGGTGACGAATCATGGGTGTATGGCTTGACTTGGCCAGTCAAGAAGGACAACATTATGATCTTGGAACCAATCCTTTACCAACTTAGAAGTATGCTTCGGATCGTTATCCTTCTGGAATGTCCTCCATCTAAGAGGCATACTTTCCACAGCATAGTTCAACATCGTATTTTCCAAGATATTTTTGTAGTGGAATCTGGTCATAGTGTCGGTAATTCGATGTATCGGACCAACACCATGCCACAAGAAACAACCCCCCAGACCATAATATTGGAATTCCTTATCCTTAGGGCGTCGAACATTCCGGGCACAGTCGTTTCCAAATACATTAATTTTTGTTTCATCGCTCTACAAAATGTTTCGCCGTCTCCTTCGGACCAACTGGAACGACTTCTTGCAAAGCAGTGAAGAAAATAATTTTGGATAATCGTCGATTCACTATTAGAGAGATTGCTGATGATGCTGGCATATCGTTCGGCTCATGCCAAGCAATTTTTTCGGATGTTTTAGGCACGAAACGTGCGGCAGCGAAGATTGTTCCAAAATTGCTAAATTTTGAACAAAAACAACGTCGCATGGACATCGCTCAGGAACTGTGGAACGTCGTCAACGACAATCCAGATTTCCTCAAAAAGGTCATAGCTTGTGACGAATCATGGGTGTATGGCTATGACATTGAAACCAAAGCCAAATCATCCCAATGGAAGCGTCCAGAAGAGCCGAAAAAAGCACGTGAAGTTCGGTCAAATGTAAAGGTTTTGCTCACTGTTTTCTTCGATTGCAATGGCGTAGTGCATCATGAATTATTGAATACTCATGAATACCACCTTGAAATTATGCGCCGTTTGGGCGAAGCAATTCGTCAGAAACGCACAGAATTGTGGAAAAGCCAATCAAGGATTTTGCACCATGATAACGCACCAGCTCACACAGCGATGCTTGTGCGTGAGTTTTTGGCCAAAAACAAAACCGCATCATGCCTCAACCACCGTATTCACCGGACTTGGCCCTCGCTGACTTTTTCCTCTTCCCAAAACTGAAGACACCGATGAAAGCAAAGCGTTTTGCTACGATTGAGGAGATAAAAGAAAAATCGAAACAGGAGCTGTTGGCGCTACCAAAAAGCGTGTTTCAGAAGTGTTTCGAGGATTGGAAAAAACGATGGCATAAGTGTATCATATCTGAGGGGGATTACTTTGAAGGGGACAAGATAGTTACTGATGAATAAATATGTAAATACTTTTTGAAAAAATTGAAACTAACTGCTATTTTTTGATCACACCTCGTATATTCGTCACCCTTTTTTTCTCGCTTCATGCATCCAATAAAACAGTGTCATGTAATCTGTGTAGATAACAAGAGAGTTTTCACACTAAATGAAAACGGCAAACGGCAACAGGTTGAAGAAGATCCCATCAGATTGGCCAACAGCAATTACAACTGCTATTAGTCGGTTTATTGAAAACGTCAACGAATTCTCGTGAGCATCATCGTCCATCGTACCAAATCAAATGAGACAAAACGTAAAGATATGATTTCTATAAGATGACCCGTGACCTATCCGCCTAACAATGCTCACTGCTCCCACATTGCTCCGAGAAGGACCACAAGGCTTTATTAGCGACTGCAATCAGGCAATGCTTTGTGTTGTCACCATCAACCACGGTTCACTCAACAGGCCTATGTGGCAGACAGATCCCATTAATTGGAAATGAATGTACGAGTATGCAAGGATATCTCGGTCACGGCGCTGCCACTTGCAAGCGCAAAAAAAAGGAAATCATATTACAAAACACATGCATAGATGTGCATCCATATTGCGATTGTGTGTTGGTGTGTATGTGTGAGTGTGTTTGTGTGTGTATCCAGGTTAATCCGCTGCAAAAAAAGTTACTTCCTCATACCGTCTCAGACGATTCGATTGTCACTTGCGAAAGAAAAATCATCATGAAGCAAATTGAATGTCTTGTCGCCACAATCGGCAACCTTTACCGTGCTTACTGCCTGGGAAAGGCGGCCTCCACCGATTGTGGAGTGATTGCGGCCTACTATTAAGTAAATACGCAGCAGTAACGTAACGGAGGCAACGCAAACATACAACCGTGTAAGTGTGCCTGTTGTGTGTGTTGTGTTGTCAAATTGACATTCGTTGCAAATGGCCATTCGGAGGATTTCTGCTGATGTCTACTTTTTAATTATGATATGAAAGGCCCGCCATTTTCTTTCGACCAACGAACGCCAGAACACAAGGCAAGCACCAGGACGCGTAACAAGCAAGTATTCAAATCTCAGAAGGTCACTCTCGAAAACCTCGTAATTCTGCATGGATTACATTCACGTGTTGAGAGGTATTGGTGTTGGTTATATTCCTTGTGCCTGCCACACACATACACACGCACACCCCCATGCCCCAATGATTTCTCTTTTGCCGCCCCTGCGTATCGTATGCTCCAGTTACGAGACGAGCATTTACGATAAGCAAACGACCGACCACCAGTTGTTTGTTGTGGCTGCAAAGTGTCCTTGCAGACGTCGCTCACACTGGATTGTCATTCGTAGCAGCGTACAGCAACAGTGCTTATTCGCCAGTCAAGCCGTACGAACGTTATCAGCGGGAATTACACAAAACACACAGCAAAGGGATGTTCATGTGAAATAAGTGAAGTCACAGCCACCGACCGCCACACTAAAGTATGCAGTACAAGTGGTGAAGAAGAAGTCACAGTGAATGAGGTTTCTAGTAGTGAATCGAGTGCAAGCAGTGAAATTGTATTTGTGGCATGAAAAAAGTGTAAATTGTACAATTTATCGCATTGGTGTTGCGACGCCCGTGGCGGAAATTGTGCCTGATTTGTTAAGCGGAAGCGGAAATCGAAACATTTCGAAATTATTTGCAACAGGAAACATTGTCAAATTAGATTTGCACCCGAGCGCACACACGTTACTTTCGTCGCCGAGAAACAATGACAATTCCTGCAAGAGGTCCGAGTGCCTGCAAGTCCGCGAACGTGTCTTAGACACACGAGTGGACATCAGTGAATAAAACACAAAGTCAGCTGCATTTCCAACAGGTATTCTATTGAATATTTACATATTTAAATTGACCAATTATTTTGATACACAACAATGCATAGCAATACATAACGTGTCCATTACCATGAGGATCCATCGGTCTTTTCGCTTCGAGACTGGTCTTCCAACTTATATAATAAAATATAATATTGTAAGACGCTTGAGCTATGCAAGTATTCTGTCAAGAGGTCGTCGTATCAATGACGTTAAAGTAAATATTGTAATTGTGCGGCTCTTTAGCATGGGAAAGTGATGCAAGTGATTCCTTTGAAATGCTACAGGAGAATCGATAGCCACAACACTTTAATGGTCTTGCACAGTGGTTCGTCCTTCTTTAGAGAAACTACAATTGTTGTTCTTATGTTTAAGTAATAGCAAATCTACAAATTCCAAAGTGAAATTAAAATTATTTAGTGATAATGAATGATAAGCGAAATTTCAACATCGAATCAACCTTCTCAATATTTCCCGAGGAAGTTAGAGTTGAAGCTAAGCACAGGACTTTTATGGCTATTATATACAATTCTGGTTGAGGAGGGGATATAGAACAGCGAATATTATTATTATATATTATAGCGAAGTTGGCAAATGGCAAATCGGAGATTCATAACTAAAGAATGTGGCCAAAATTTCAAAACTCTGAAATACATCAGAATCAAAATCCACCATACGATGGATTCTGTGCAGAATTTATTACAAAATTTGGTTAAAAAGAGCAGAAAACGCATTAAATATCAAGTTGATATTCCAAAGATCATTCATAGCGAACAATAGCGGGTGTCTTCTTCTCTTCCATATCTTTTTCGAACAATCGTATGTCACATATTTTTAAATTGATTCAGATATCGTTACAAATTAGTTACTGAAAATCCCATCCATTTATTGAAAAAAAGCCCCAATAAACCAAATCAAACGATTCTGGTAACCCATAAAAAGATAGTATAGTGTCGGTCTCGAATAGTTATACGAGTTGTGTTAAAAAAATAAGGTGAATTTTTCATTTTTCTCCAAAAATATTGGCATCAATTCTATTTTGTCTCCTTCAAAGTAGTCCCCCTCAGATATAATACACTTGTGCCAGCGCTTTTTTCCCATCCTCGAAGCAGTTCTGATATGCACTTTTTGGTATGTCCTTGAGCTCTCTCAGCGATTCGGCTTTTATATCCTCAATCGTCGTAAAACGCCGTCCTTTCATGGGTCTTTTCAATCTTAGGAACAGGAAAAAGTCGCAGGCGGCCAAATCTGGTGAATACGGTGGCTGAGGTATGATAAGGTGTTGTTTTTCGCCAAATAATCTCTCACAAGCAAGATGAGTGAGCAGGTGCATTATCATGATGCAAAACCCATGAATTTTTCCCCCACAATTCCAGGAGTATTTTTTCGTATGCTTCACGCAAATGGCGCAAAACTTCAAGATAATACTCCTTATTTACCGTACGACCTTGTGGTAGGAACTCCTGATGCACTACGCCATGGTAATCGAATGAATTTGTGAGCAAAACCTTGACATTTGATCGAACTTAGAGTGTTTTTTTTTTGGTCTTTGCTCTCCTGGACTCTTCCATTGGGACGATTGAGCTTTGGTTTCGATGTTATAACCATAAACCCATGATTCGCCATCAGTTATGACCCTCTTAAGTAAATCTGGATCATCGTTGACGTCATGCAACGTTGTTTTTGACCAAAAGTCAACAATTTTGGAACGAACTTCGGTGCCACACGCTTCATGCTCAAAATTTCCGAAAAGATTGCATGGCATGAGCCAACCGATATGCCGACATCCTCAACAACTTCTCTAATTGTGATTCGACGATTCACCATAACAATTTTCTTCATTCTCTCAACATCAACATATTCATCGGTTGTTGATGTGCTGGGGCGTCCAGAGCGAGAGACGTCATTTATATCTTCTCGACCTTCTGTGGAAAGCTTTTACCACTTGTAAACATTTTTTTGACTCAGAGAACTTTTATTGTATGCCACTGTCAACATTTCAAGTGTTTTTGAACATCTTATTTTTTACACAAAATTTGATGCAACTTCTTCAATTCATTTTTTTCGATAGCAGAAAATCGCCGAACACGCAAAACAATTGTCTTATTTATGCCTCTCACAAACAAACTAAACATGCTATATGGATAAAACCGTCAACATATCTTCAAGACGAGTGTACTAACATAAAAAAAAATAATAATCGAAAGTCGAATGTACGTAGCCCGCGAAATTTGAAAATTCACATTTTTTTTTTAACACACCTCGTATATCTCATATTTATACCATAATCCACATAGCAATATCGTTTTGCAATATATGGTGAAGTGACCACGACACCTCTGCCCGCCACCGTGTTAACAACTGTTCACAACAAAATACGGGGTGTCCCAACAAGATTTAAATAACTGATGCAGCAATTGGATAGTTTCTCTGGCTGTAGACATGTGGCGCCGCCTTGTTGAAACCACATGCCCTCTACATTCATTTCTTCGATTCTAGGCATGAAAAAACTGGTTATCATTTCACGATATCGAACACCATTGACTGTTTGCGCTTGACATGCCTCGTTTTCATAAAAAAATTCCTCCAAAATCCACACCACACAGTGACACGCTGAGGATGCATTTGCTTCTCGTGAATCACTCGAGGATTTTCCTCACCCCAAATGCGACAATTCTGCCTATTGACGAAGCCTTCAAGATGGAAATGGGCCTCGTCACTGAAGATGATTTTATCGGCAAAATCAGCATTTTCATGTTGTCTCTCCAATACCCAATTAACGAACTCCCTTCGCTGTCCATGGTCAGCTGGCTTCAGTTCCTGAGTCAATTGAACTTTGTATGCCTGAAGACGCAAATCTTTCGTCAAAATTCGCTGCATAGTGGATTTGGAGACACCAATTTGCTGAGCTCGGTGTCGAATTGAGGTGGATGGAGTTTGAGCGAAGGCGCACAGACCCAGTTTTGGCAAATTTATCCATTAATCTCATTACAGTTGACTCTTTTGGAGCATTATTGTGACCCTAAATTGAACTGAATTTGCGAACTTTCACCATTTTGGTAAAACAATTTCACAATGAGAATGCGTTGTTCATTCATGTAGCGCTCCAATTTAACTAACCTCGTACCTTCTACTAGCAAACAATAACAATTGTTCAAATGTCAAATAATGACACTTCGAATGGCCAAATTTAAATCTTGCGTTCTTGTTGGGACACCCTTTACAATTACAATGTTGTTTATAATGGAATTTACTCTCATAAACAAATATTTAATTTTAACAATTTCTGCCAAATATTCATCAACTAATGTTAATTCAATTTAACTCAAGGCAATTCAATTGAATTTTTAATAATTCAATAAAATCCCATCTAATTCAGTATAATTCATCATAATTCATGAAAACCTAATTTTCCTGGAAAATTCAGTGTAAAATGCAGCTAATTCAGCGTAATTCATTATAAATAAAATCTAACGTTTTGGTTACGCTGATAATGATAAGTATTCAAATTGTATTCTAAAGCAATTGAATCTAATTGCAAAAAAGTAAAGAAAATGGTGTTGACTAGTGAACAAACGTTAGCGTTTGTGCTAAGAGAGGAAGGATCGAGTGGTGTCAGTGTTTGGAGAGACGTCGGTTTCAAGCGATCTTTGGCGAAGTTGTGTTTGTTATGATGTGGGCTGTATCTTTGGTAAAGGCAAATTTCACCTGTTTGCGGTAGCGGGATGGCTGTAGAAATTGTTGATAGCCTTAGATTCTTACAATCTCTCGCACAACGAGAACTTATATTTGAATTTAGGTAGGAAGAGAAAACCAGAGATTAAGCCCCAAAGGATTAGAAATAGCAGAGAGATCTTTGAGGATAGCAGGCTATACCTTACCATATAATGCTGATGAAAGAATTAATGAATAAGAGAAGTTCTGTTGACATTATAATAGGTAAATTTAATGTTGAATTCGAGATGGGCTTACTACCATTTTTGGCTTACTACCTTAACTTCTCACTTTACAATTTATCTTTTTACAATTCATTGTACGAGTTTTAACTAATTCACAATAGATAACAAATACATTTTATTTTTTTATTTTATAGTATAGATAAAATAAAAGCAATTCACGATTGCATACGTACTGTACATTTATTTGCAATTCAAATTGAGCACATTTTTGAAGTACAAATCGAGTATTAAGTAATTTATTTTTAAATCATTATAAGTAAATATAAACGCTATAAATTTACACAACACAATCTTTTTCTAGATTACACATTTTGTAATTCTTATGAATTCCTAAATCAAATTATATATATTTATAAATAAATTACAAAACTTTAAATATGAATGAAGATCTCACTTCTTAAGCATCAACATATACAACTGGACAAATATTAATGTGGCTCAGTTAAAAGAATTTAGAATAATTTTCTTACAAAAGTTTGTTTTTTTTTTTTTGATTTTTTAACTAATTTTAGCTTTCTTTTCATTATCAAGTTCTGGCAGCACTGATTATAGTTAAACGAACAACGTAAAAAATTTGCAGTTCTATCAGAATATATCCATATACCCTTAAACTTAAGAGATTTATCTTCACTGTCTTCTCTTAAAAAGAAAAACGTTTATCTTTTGACAGCAACAATGAGATGCGAAAACGTTCTCAATGAAGAGCTTAAGTCAAATATAGCTCAATCTCATTATGCTATGTTTATTGGCATTTGTGCCAACAACAATAACTCAGAAACCGGATAGTTGAACACTACCTTTCCACCTGATACTGCCAGATTTTTATCTCAAACATCAAATCAATTATGTACGATGGACACATGCATAGTCAAAAATTTGCGAGAATTGAATTATAAAGGGTGTCCCAACAAGAATGCAAGATTTAAATTTTAAATAAAACACAGATATTTAAAAAAATCGTGAAACTTTATTATGTCGTAAAGCAGACAGAATGAGGTTATGTATGGAACAACACATCGAGCAGATGGCCGCCGCGGCTTTGGCATACACGCGATCTTTTAATGAAATTTTCAATGACCGTTTTGCATAAATGCTACGGTATTTCATTAATGCAGCGTCCAATTTCCTGTTTTAAGACTTGAGTCGTCGTCGGCTTATTCGCGTAAACCATCAACTTCAAAAAGCCCCAAAGAAAAAAGTCTAATGGTGTTAAATCGCACGATCTAGGTGGCCAATTCTGGTCTACAAAACGCGAAATAACACGACCGGAAAATGACTGATGCAGCAATTGAATTGTTTCCTTGGCTGTATGACATGTGGCGCCGTCTTGTTGAAGCCACATGCCTTCCACATTCATTTCTTCATTTCTAGACACGAAAAAACTGGTTATCCTTTCACGATACCGAACACCATTGACTGTTTGCGCATGACTTGCCTCATTTTTATAAAAGACAGGTCCAACGATTCCTCCAGCCCAAAATCCACACCACACAGTGACAAGTTGAGGATGCATTTGCTTCTCGTGAATCACTCGAGGATTTTCCTCACCCCAAACGCGACAATTCTGCCTATTGACGAAGCCATCAAGATGGAAATGGGAAATCTTCGTCACTGAAGATGATTTTATCGGCAAAATCAGCATTTTCATGTTGTCTCTCCAATACCCAATTAAGGAACTCCCTTCACTGTCCATGGTCAGCTGGCTTCAGTTCCTAAGTCAATTGAACTTTGTATGCATGAAGATGCAAATCTTTCGTCAAAATTCGCTGCATAGTGGATTTGGAGACACCAATTTGCTGAGCTCGGTGTCGAATTGTGGTGGATGGGATTTGAGCGACATCATCACGTACAGCTGCGACATTTCTGGTCCGATCTTGCGGCGTATTAAGAACTTTAAATCGTCTTTACACCACTAACAGACCCAGTTTTGGCAAATTTGTCCATTAATCTCTTTACAGTTGACTCTTTTGGAGCATTATTGTGACCCCAAATTGATCGCAATTTGCGAACTGTAACCGCAAAACTTTCACCAGTTGAGTAAAACAATTTCAAAATGAGAATGCGTTGTTCATTCGTGTTCTTAATGATCTTGAGGCGGATTAAGAACTAATATTACATTATATATTTTCAATGTCCTCCATTCGTTTGCCTCTACGGTAGTAGGTTCTAATCCAGACGTTCTTTTCCACGTACGATCCACGTATATAACTTCTTCTGATATTATAAATGAATTTTCTTAAATATCTTAGTGTCCCTCTACGAAACCTCGTTCTTTACTGACTCGTACAATGAGAGGTTGGCCCAGATTTCCTGGTTTTATGTGCCCTCGAACGGTACAAGTGATAATATCTGGAGAATATGACGGATGGGGTAAGACTTCCCATTTCAACTTTTCTAGGTAGGTTTTAACGGGCTTGAGGCCGAGCGTTGTCATGCTAAAGAATCACTTTTTCGCACCTCTCCCCGTATTGTGGTCGTTTCTCGCACAGAGCTCGGCTCAATCGCATTAATTGAAGTCGATACCGATCCCCACTGATGGTTTTCCTTGGTTCCAACAGCTCATAATAAATAACAACGACCTGCTCCCACCAAATACAAAACATAACCTGCGCATCGTGAATATACGGCTGAGGTAATGACGTAGAAGCATGACGGGGCAGCCCCCATGAATTTCTTTTCTTTGGTTTGCTGTAATGAATCTATTCTTCATCATCCTTTACAATACGTTGAAGAAACACCTCTCTTTTTTGTCACTGAAGCAGTTGTTCGCATGCGAAAAAACAACGCTGAACGTCCCTTGGGTTCAACTCATAAGAAACCGAAATTCCTTGCTTTTGAATCATTCCCAACCCATGCAAGCGCTTGGAAATGGCTGGGTGGGTAACTCCTAGTACTCCTCCTGTAGAAGCGATTTGTTTACCATATGCCTAAGCTTGGCTCATGATGTTTATGTTATAGCAGAATCGACTAGCACTTACAGCTGGCGCCATCTACTGGCAAACTTAGTTGCGCACCAAATAAGTTCTATATAAAATGTATTGAAAGCAAAATGTCACCAGACCTGTTAGAAAAAAACGTTTTCCGTGTGAACCACTTCAGTTGGCCATCATGCAAAATGTTGGCAAACAAGTACAAATATACAACAGTAAAAGCATGTAAATGCTAATGTAAACGAACATTAAATAACTCATGTGGGTAAAATAATAATTTTTAGTATACAAAATCCAAAAGCAAACAATAAAATATGCATTAGATAACACTTAGAGATTACGAGACGTGATTTCGCAACCTTCTCGCACTTCTAATCTTAATGTCCAGGCGGTCTGATAACCGCTTTCATTCTGTGCGATAATATTTAAATTTTGATACGCAACCCATTTGCTGAGAAACTCAAAATGGCGTGAGCATCGCACACCGCTATACAGATGTTGTTATACCGCTCTTTAAACCTGCGAATAGTACGATAGTCAAATGTAACAACAATTGTTCCATGGTTGGTTACAAAAGCACAATATGTGGACTATCGATAACGGGCAATAACCTTTGCGGCAATGGACTATGTAGTGTTTTTTTTTTCTTCAGAAGCAGAGAAACAAAGCAAATTTTATGAAATTATTTGCCAAAGGACATGACAATGCCATGGCTTTAGCAATTGCCATGGCTCTTCGTTGATTACTACTTGTACAAAAATATAAAGTAATGCACGACCTACGTGAATTTCAGGTAATAATAATATATATAATATTGATGGAGAAATAACGCGCGTAATGACAATATTGTTGAACACTTGTAGATTTTCTGTCGGCGGTTTCTATATTTATGTACATATTTGCACCGTATGAAGCTGTCACTACTACGAGAATGTGAAATATATATATCTCATATATATATATATATACATAAATATATATATATAGCTACGTCTACACGCGTCTACACGTATTGAGTACGTTCATATATACCTACTCAAGCTGATGTGTATGTGGTAGGTTACGACTTTCTAAACCTGATTATTGATTATTGTAATTTGTTCAATTTTCACTTTGGGGCACTGTCGGAGGAAACGGCTGGAAACTCACTCATGTGTACGATTAATGAATATGCCGATGGCCGCCAACGGCTAAAGCGGCGCCCTTGAATTTAAATTTGGGTCTTATTAAAGTCATCTTCGTTGTAGCGATGGCATGCGAATTTACGCATACATACATACTGAGACAAGTAATGGTTTGGTTATGACGTCACCGAATTTAGAGGAAGAATTCGCAAATGAATCTCCCGAAAACCGATATCTGATAGGTATTCTAAACCTTATTCAGGCAATAAAGAAAATGTACATAAATTAAATCATAGAAATGAGATAACAAATGAATCTCTTAAAAACCGGTATCTGTTTTAAAATACCTATTCAAATACTAAAGAAAATGAACAAAATTAAATAATAGCAATGAAATAATAACTTGAGCAATGTTATTCAGTTATGCTGACTTTTCATACAAAAAACTGAAACTCTAAATAAAAAACAAATGGTTGTGAAATTTAAAGCTAAATCTTTCCATCAGACAATACCATGTTTCTGCATGGCAAAATCTTTTTTAAATGGCAACTTCAACCTCTTTTTTCTCAATTTCCAACACAGAAGTCGGAATAATGTGAATTTTTACATCGCAATATGTTCAATAATACTTTTGCAAACTTCAAAATAAAATAGTATTAAAGAAAGGCGCTACTTAACAATTCTACAAAATGTTATCGAACATAATATGACATAAAAACATCAGCTGTTTCAATTTTAGTGTTGGAAATCAAAATAAGAAATGCCGGCAATACCGCTAAATTTGTTAACAAGCCAACAATATCTCGTGAAAAGAACATAGTACACAGCTTAAAGCGTTGATAACTAGAATGTCCAGATTGTATGTCGCAGATTGTATGTCCAGATTGTATCGGTAATCGCAAGACGATGTTTATATTTGTGAAAATTAGCTTATGTGAGGTATGAAAATTTAATCAAATTATCCATCAGACTCGTCTGTCACTGAACTCTCTCCTTAAGACAAATAATAATCGAATATGATTGAAAACAACATAATGCAAGTGATGCCGTTTTGTATTGCGATATGAGAACGGCGAGTGCTTTTAGGGTTAATTCTGATATCAGCAGTGTATGGGAGGATGTGGTCATTCTGTTGATTTTTTCACATTTTACACAATATTATAACGCAATATAATTGAAAAGAATTTAATTGGGGATTACAGTGGAAAATGAAATCTTCATAAATTGGTCAATTTATATGGGAGATAGCGGAATGGGCGTGGCAAACTTGCCATTTTCGTTTTCAGAAGTTATATTATAAAGGGTGTCCCAAAAAGAAGGCAAGATTTAAATTTTAAATAAAACACAGCTATTTAACAAAAAATCGTGAAACTTTATTATATTGTAAAGTAGACAGAATGAGGTTATGTATGGAACAACACATCGGGCAGATGGCCGCCTCGGCTTTGCAGACACACACGCGATCTTTTAATGAAATTTTCAATTACCGTTTTGCATAAATGCTGCGGTATTTCATTAATGCAGCGTCCAGTTTCCTCTTTTAAGACTTGGGTCGTCGTCGGCTTATTCGCGTAAACCATCAACTTAAAAAAAAACCCAAAAAAAAAGTTTATTAGTGTTAAATCGCACGATCTAGGCGACCAATTCTGGTCTCCAAAACGCGAAATAACACGACCGGGAAATGACTGATGCAGCAATTGAATTGTTTCTCTGGCTGTATGACATGCGCCGCCGTCTTGTTGAAACCACATGCCCTCCACATTCATTTCTTCAATTCTAGGCACGAAAAAACTGGCTATCATTTTACGATACCGAACACCATTGACTGATTGCGTTTGACATGCCTCATTTTCATAAAAAAAAGGTCCAATGATTCCTCCAGTCCAAAATCCACACCACACAGTGACACGTTGAGGATGCATTTGCTTCTCGTGAATCACACGAGGATTTTCCTCACCCCAAATGCGACAATTCTGCCTATTGACGAAGCCATCAAGATGGAAATGGGTCTCGTCACTGAAGATGATTTTATCGGCAAAATCAGCATTTTCATGTTGTCTCTCCAATATCCAATTAACGAACTCCCTTTGCTGTCCATGGTCAGTTGGCTTCAGTTCCTGAGTCAATGCATGAAGATGCAAATCTTTCGTCAAAATTCGCTGTATAGTGGATATGGAGACACCAATTTGCTGAGCTCGGTGTCGAATTGAGGTGGATGGAGTTTGAGCGACATCATCACGTACAGCTGCGACATTTTCGGTCGATCGACCTGGTCGAAGGCGCGTTGTTGTCTTTACATCACTAACAGACCCAGTTTTGGCAAATTTATCCATTAATCTCTTTACAGTTGACTCTTTTGGAGCATTATTGTGACCCCAAATTGATCACAATTTGCGAACTGTAGCCGCAAAACGTTTACCATTTTGGTGAAACAGTTTCACAATGAGTATGCGTTGTTCATTCGTGTAGCGCTCCACTTTTACTAACCTCGTACCTTCTACTAGCAAACAATAACAATTGTTGAAATATCAAACAATGACACTTCGAATGGCGCCAAATATAAATCTTGCGTTCTTGTTGGGACACCCTTTATATGGAAGATATGGATGTAAGAATATATGGCTTAAATCTTCCATTTGTATGGGAGGTAGCAGAGGGCACTTCCTTATAGAGAATTGGAAGACAAGCTAATGAATAAAAAATTTGACTACTAAAGTTGATTAATTGGAAATTACAGAGGATTGACTGAATTTCGACTAAACATCTGCCAATTTGTATGGGAGGTACAAAAAAAAGGTGGTAATATGCTCCGTTTTCATTATGACCAAATTTATATAAATTTAGTGTAAGAGATTGAAAGATATGGTATAAAGCCAGGAATATATGGATTAAATCCGATTAAATCCGTAATTTGTATGGGAGGTACCTAAAGGTGTGGAATTAATCGGTCAAATGGCCTCCAAGCTCGTTCAAGCATATGCGAAACTTGATCAGAAAATTATTCATTGCGGGATCGCCTCAATTATTGTTTTAATGGACTGCATCAATTGAGTCAAATTCCTCGGTTTCGTTTTATACACCTCATGCTTGACATAACTCCATAAAAAAGTACCGTGCAGTCTGGTCATGGTGACCTTGGAAGCCAAGAGAAAGTGGAGTTTCTGGGTATTAATTTGGTTTGGGAATTTGAACATGTGTACGGATGCTTCCTCTTGCTGGAATTAAATGTTGTTGAAACCGATACATCTTCGTCGCAGTTCTTGGTAAAAAAAACTCCTTCCAAATCTCTAAATAACGGTCCCCATTGACAGTTGACAATAGCTTGATTCGTGTGCCACCTTGTATATTGGAATTAGCAAATAATTTTTTAGTAGTTATATTTATGGAAATAAATGTAACATTCAAGAGCATTACGGCTCCATCGTTCACCATGGTGCATCATAGAGATTTTATATAACTGAAAATAATGTAACCAATTAAACACTTTTTAATATCAAAAGTTTCTTAAGCAATACTTTTCTATATAACAATATTCTGCTTACCACATTGTTTTGAATGATGCTCTCCATCTCTTATATTATAATCAGGTCTTAGAAGAATTTTTCGAATGGAAAAATTTCTGAAATGCATAAAATCAGAAAAAAAGAAAAATCAGTTGGTAGACAGATTTACTGTAGGAAAGTGTCTCAGAAGAAACTTTTTTTGCAAGCAAATTTCTTGGAGAAAATTTTCTATAAAAGAAGATGTCTCTCATAAACATCTCCTTCCAAGAAATCATTAAGATTGCTACGTAGAACAGACTTAGATGAGTAAGATATCCTTCGTTAGGGAAAGTTTCTTGCAAGACGATATTATATCTGTACGTTTTGTTCTAAAAACTTCTTAATAAATTGTCTTTTCTTTGTATGGAAGACACTTAACATATAGAGAATTGTTTTGAAAGACACATTCATACAGTAAAGTGTATTGAAATGTGAACTTCGTTAAAAAAAACTGATAGAGAGGATATTTTTAGCGTGAAATACATCTTTCATGTAGGATAGCATCATGAAAGGCACTTTTCGTATTAAAAAAAAAAAATTTCATGGAAGGCCCTTCTCATGTAAAAAGAGTCTTTCTATAGAAAAATGTGTTGAAACACAACTTTCTTATAGAAAAGTGTTATAGAAGACATGTTTCTTGTAGAAATATGTCATAGGGGATAAGCTTCATGCAGAAAAATTTCAAAGAATACAAGTTTCTTATAAAAAAGTGTCATGGAAGAAGCTTTTCTTATAGAAAAGTGTAATGCAATATGTTATTCTTATGGAAAAAGTGTCATGAAATACACTTTCCACATAGAAAAACGTCAAGGAAGACGCTTTCCATTTAAAGAAATAGAGAAATTTTTCATATAGTAAAGTGCCACCTTTCAGACAGAAAAGTCACGGGAGATGACGTTCACTTAGGAACGTCTGAAAAATAACTTTTTAACAAAACCTTGTTGAAATTGCACTTTACAAAGCTTTCACGAAACTTTCGGTAAAAGCAAATGTCTTGAACAAGAATTGCCAGACCCAAAATTTTCTTGAAAGGTAGTTTTCATTTTGATTAACATCTTGCAACACACTTTCCATACAAAAACTGACTTGAAAGACATTATTACTGTAGGAAAATTTTTATTCTATATGAAAGATTCCTACAAGACACGTCTTTGTACAAAAAATACATTTCTTCAAATAAAAAGCGTCTTCCAAGACACTTCTTTATACAAAAAGTGCCTTCTAAGATATGTTTTCATACGAAAAACGTTTTCAAAACACTTTCGAATTTGAAAAATTTCATTCTGGACTGTTATTTATAGGAACAGAAAAAGTCGTATTCTCTTAGAACAGAAAAAAAATATATTCTCTTAGAATTCACTCGTGCTTCAATTACTAAACTTAGATGAAACACATCATTCACGATTGGCCGCATCTCCACCGAAAAATGTTTATTCTATATGAAAGATTTCTACAAGACACGTCTTCGTACGAAAAAGACCCTTCTTCATATGAAAAGCGTCTTCAAAGACACTTCTTTATATAAAAAGTGTATTCTAAGATAAGTTTTCATACGAAAAATGTTTTCAAAACACTTTCGCATTTGAAAGGTTTTATCCAGAAGATTTATTTACAGGGACAGAAAAAGTCGTATTCTCTTAGAACAGAAAAAAATATATTCTCTTAGAATTTACTCCTGCTTCAATTACTAAACTTAGATGAAACACATCATTCACGATTGGCCGTATCTCCCCCGATACTCCGCAATATTGGCTCTCCCCTTCGATGTTTAAAAAACTAAATTATAACTAAAATTATATATATATCAAATATATTTCATGTTATACTATCACTTACCGCCAACAAGTTTATTTGAAATTATTTGATGTTCATCAATATCATGACAATTTCAAAATGACAACATACTCGTATAAAGTAATTGACAGTGATTATAATAGTTAATTTAATTTGTTGAAAATCGGAAACAATACAATTGACAGACATTTGAATTGCTGCAGGTTACGGATTAGGAATTACAATCAGGAAATTCAATTACGGAAAATCAGTCAATTTATGTGAGAGGTGCCAGAGTGGTAGTGGGCATTTATATAATAAAATATTAGGTTGTGCCAAATTTTAAGGCTGTGTCCACCAGCCAGCCAAACAAACAGACATCGCTCAATTGATTTAAAAATTATGGAAACCATTTGAAAAAAATATACTTAGTGCTTTAAACGTTTCCTTCTGGATGTTACACTTTCGCCGTTTCAAATAGTATTTACCTTGATTGCTCCGGGTGAAGATAAAGGGTTATTCATTTAATGGATTCAAAACCGCCGATCTGGCAATACTGTCAGCTGTTAAATACCTGTTATCTGGAGCGTTATTTATTTAGTGAAAGGTTTGCCATTTAAATAGTTAAAATAGTTAAAACTTACTACAAAATTGGTGATTCAAACGTGGACACTTTTCGTGCATTATGAGGTGATTATGGACGTCGTGATCGACCTATTGTGCAAGGAATTTGCTAGATTATAAAGAAATTTGAAGAGGTTGGGTGCGTTACAGATGTGGTCTGGCCTATGCACCATCGAAATGTACGCACCGCCGAAAATATCGCTTCTGTTAGTGAAATTGTAGCGGATAACCTGAATTTCGATTCAGAGCGTTATGGCTGTGTGATAACCGATTTTTTTTTTTTTTTTGACCTGTAATTGAAAGTTATGGACTGAGCGATATGTGGTTTCAACAAGACAATCCCACGAGCAGCACAACACGACCGATTTTGGTTTTCTTGCATGAAAAGTTTCCAAAAAGCGTAATTTGACGTTTTGGGCGACGTCAGTTGGCCACCAAGATCATGCTATTTGACGCCGTTAGACTTGTTTTTTTTTTGTGGGGCTACGTCAAAGGCGTCAAGAACGGCGACTATATTGAATGCGTTTTTGTGCATCATTTGGTTTTAACTCGTGAACCAATTGCATCTTATATGGGAAAAGATGTAACATATGTAAAATTCTTTGCAAAGACCGCCTGACATCTCTAACTGCTGAGAACGTCGCCTGGTGGAAGTTTCGGGGGTTTCCTCTATACTTGCTTGCACTCGAGCAAGGGTCACTTCATTTCGAACTGCACGAGGTCTTCCAGCACGCGGATGATCAAAGACAGCCCCTTTTTGCCCAAAACGCTGAACCAATCGGTAAATTGTTGAAGCGCTAACAGCATTTCAAACATGAAAGAAATTTCAATATGATCTGAATAATCGAATGCTGACTTTCAAAGTAAAATTGAACAACTTTGGTTCTTTGTTCTTTGTTACTGAGCCTTTCCATCATAAATCTCCCAAGTATTATTTAGTTAATTCTGTAAAGATACAAGGAAAAAAGACGTAAACAAAAAAATGTATTCACTGATCAAATCTTAGCGTTACTTATGCTCCACCCTATAGTATTATGTTATCCCCTTTTTCGGTTTCAAAAGTAAAGTTAAATAAAACACACATAAAGCTATGATTTCGATTAAACTTTTATTTCATTATATTGCTTGAACTTTGCCATTATGTATGAAATACAACGTCATTTCAATGACGCCTTGGGATTGTTGTAGCAGTGGATCCTTTTGAGGTAGTTTTCGACCACTTTTTCACACATTTCGGGCGTTTCAAATGCGCCAACGTTTGGGGATTATCAGCGTCTTTAACATGGTCTTTGACATAGCCGCACAAAAAACAAATTTACGGCGGCAAATCGCATGATCTTGGTGGCCAATTGACACAGTAGATCGATTATGATGACCATAATCACTCCGTAATGTACCAAAAGTATTCAAGTTTGAATCGCCACTTTTGTAGTAAGTTTTAACTATTTTTACGCATTCTTCGGTTGTTAAACGATCCTTATTCGTAAATAGCAAACCTTCCACTAAACACATAACACTTCAGATGACAGGTATTTAGCAGCTGACAGCCTTGCCAGACAGACGGTTTGGAAACCACTAAATGGATAACTCGTAGATACCTGCGACGTGTGAACGTACTCTCCACACATTGAAGAATTTAAATTTAGTGGTTAGAGGATTATACATCCTGAAGTAGAACACAAAATGTTGCATTATCATGGTCTTACGGTTGAAGTTAGAAGCATGACATTTTGTAAGCAATTTCCCTCCCTGTTTGTACACTGAACAAAACGAGACATCCAGAAATTCAGAGTTGAAATTCAAAAACGAAATGTTGGCTAAGGTTATAAACTTTTGATAATATAATGATAATCGCAATGCATACATTAATTATCATGCGCGATGGGACGTCCTAAACTGTTCGTAAGGATTCGTAGGGCTACGATATAAGAAGATAACATCAATTCAATATAGAAGTGCATTCATACATAGTCAAAATTTAAATTGTTGTTATTATTACGATTAATTGTCACCTTCATTAACGCCACAAACGTGTAATTGCTGTATGCACATTCAAGATTCGTTTCTGATTTTGTGAAATTTCTAGTGAACATTCTATCGGCTTTGCCATGCTCAGTTGTTTTCCTTGTACCCCAAAAACCGCACTGCTTATGATGCCTACTTCAGCCAGCGGATTTCGAGTACAAAATAGTTGTATTCTCAGCATTCTCTCTTGCCGGCGGCCGACACAGCCCCGCAATGAAACTAAACCTATTTGAATTCATAGCGAAAAGGAAAATGTTGAAACATTTTATGTCTTGTATGTGAGTCGCTGGAGGAAATGGCTTTCATTTCATCCACTCCACTCTTAAGTGAAAGAAAGCATTCCTGTTATTCTCACACAATTTCATCACCGAAAACAAGGGACGTAATTTCAAGTTGCCCTTGGCTGTTGTGCATTGATAGCGAAAACGACTGTCCTTTGGGCGAAATAACTATCGCAAAGCATCGGCGAGTCAGTAAAAATGCCAAACAGAAATTACGATGATGATGGCAGTGGTGGTTTGGATGGATAACAATGTGCCCCGATAAGAATCTTCTGCAAAGTTAGCAGAAAATGCATGTTATTTTATTCATATCAATCTTAGAGAAATCGCACTCGTTTGCGAGGTGACTAAGTATTTTGGCAAAGTTTGTAGTGTTAAGTTTACATTGAAAGGGAAAGTAGGAGTTTTAGATTTGACAATTGAACCGTTTAAACAACATACAAGTAGGACTGGCTTAGTATGTATCAAAACGGCTAATCCGTTTTAAACAATTATTTGCAAATGATCCAGAATTTTTTAACCATCTTTAAAAAACATCGATGTCAGCCAATTTCAAAATATTTCTGTAGCAGGAAGCTTGGCTTTATGAAGGGAAGTGACTACAAATACCGGCGCAGGGGAGCACAATTCTTTAGACAAGGCATCGTACGTCTACGCCTTTCCTTCCCCCTTTATGTACATATGTGGTGGTTGCTATAGTTGAAGGGATACCGTAATAAAAGTTACTATCAATGTCGTAAAGACATTTTCATTCTTTTCTCATGACTTGTTTTCTTGATTATGCCACTCCCGCCTTTGACGTTCTCAGTTCACATACACATATAAACCTAATTTACTATGCGTGCGGTTGGCTGTGTGTACAATGCACCCCCACACTCCTATTTCACGAAACGTATTTTGATAGAAAATTTCTGATGCTCCGCTCAAAAGATGACTTGTCGTTCCCTTATCCACCGACATGGGTGGACCATCGGGCGGGCTAATGGTCGAATGGCCATTTGGACAAATTATGTTTTCAGAGGGAGGAAAGGCGCCAGGGCAAACCAAAGCAAGCCAAGCAAGGGAGAGATGATTGTATCGATTACTATTCGTTTGCAAAATGATTATAAAGCTGGTTGATTATTCCCCACCAAGTTCTAATCCTCCTATTGAGATTTGATGTTTGATTATTTTGTTCATATTTCCCAACGGGGAAGGTAGTTATTGAATAAAATGCATGCGAATCTTTTTTACAAATGTTGTCTGAAAGCTAAAAGCGCGTTACGTATAAATATTTAGAATATAAATTCATTCATCTCACACCAAAATTTTCTCATCAAGACTAGAGTAGAATATCGAATTCAAAACCTAAAGGTTAATGAATATCAAGGTCGCAGCCAAAATTTTATTTCGCAGGAAGAGCTACAATTTTTGTTTTGGTTTTCTAACTTAACATTGCTAAAACTATGGGCTTTGCGTCAGTAGCTGATGATGCCTTCAATTGCACAAATTTTTGTCTTCGTGCAAAATAAATTGAATGTTCTGAATTCGAGTCAAATTAATCCAGACAGTGTAGGAAAAACAGTGGTTGGAGATTTTCTTGAAAAATCAGCTGTTACTTAGTTCGCAATAGTGTTAGAAAAGTGCAATAGTGTTGAATAAACATAACTGTAATACCCCATTATTGAGAATTTCAAATTCTTACACCGAAAAAACGTCGTAGCCGATTTTCAATAAATTAAATTAATTATTCTAGTCACTGACATTTACTTTACAAGCTGATATTAAGCTTTTTAGAAGCAGAATTGTAAATCAACAAATTGAAGATAGGTTTTTTGTTCAATTGGCCTGTGCCTTGTTTTTTAGTCCAATTTGTGCGATGCAAATCTTGCGTTAAATTTTGTTTTAGTAGTGACAACGTAAGTCGGTCCCAGACACAACAAGGACGCCCCAAAAAGTTGAGAAACATTTTCTTTATTTTCTAACATAACCTCCTTTTAGTTCGATACATTTTTTCCAGCGATATTCAACAGCTTCTATACCCGGTTTATAATAAGATCTGTCAAATTCCTTAAAATAGCCATCAACCGCTGACTCCACCTCTTCATTGTTAGCAAAACTTTTACCACCAAGCCATTTTTCCAAATTTGGAAGTAAAAAGTGGTCCGAGGGAGCTAAATCGAACTTTAATTCATCAATTTTGGCCATCGCAACAGTCGGTTACAAAACTTACTACAAACGAGGTGATTCAAGCATGGCCACTTTTCGTGCATTACGGGGTGATTATGGTCGTCATAATTGACCTACTGGGCAAGACATTGGTAAGCTTATAAAGGCATTTGAAGAGGCTGGAAGCGTTACATATTTGGTCAAGCCTGTGCATCATCACAATGTACGCGCTGCCAAAAATATCGCTTCTGTTAGCGAAAGTGTGGCAGATAATCCGAATTTATATTTAGAGCGTAAGATAACCAACTTTCTTTGCCTGAAATTCAAGATTATGGATTGGACAATATGTGGTTTTAACAAGACGGTGTCACGAGCCACACAACACGACTTTCTTGATAAAAAGTCTTGCATGAAAAGTCTTCCGAAAGCGTAATTTCACCTTTCGGCGACGTAAATTGGTCATGCGATTTTACGCCGTTAGATTTTTTTGTGGGGCTACGTCAAAATACCGCGTTTACGCGGATAATCTCCAAACATTAGAGCATTTGAAAAACAAAATTCGTCAAGTGCAGTGCCTGAAATGTGCAAAAAGGTGGTGGAAAACTACACCAAAAAGATCTAATGTTGCAACCAATCCAGAGGCGGTCATTTAAATTGTATTTCGTACATAATGGCAAGTTCCTAGCTTTATAATGAAGTAAAAGTTTCATCGAAATCATAGCCTTACGTGTGTTTTATTTAACTCTACTTTTAAAACTGAAAAATAGTTAACCCGTTTTAAACGCAACCACAGAAAGTTTTTGAAATTGTCCCACTGTCTAAAATTGTTGCCATACGACGGCACTTCAAGCTAGATACTCTGTTCTTTCCACGAGGAAACAATTTTATGGAATTGTTTGGCAGCGTTGCCAGCTTTTGTTGTATTGGCTTCCGATACCAAAATCAAAATTCGCTGTATAGTAGAATTGCTGAGCTCGGTGTCGAATTGAGGTGGATGGAGTTCGAGCGACATCATTACGTACAGCTGCGACATTTTCGGTCGATCGACCTGGTCGAATTGGCGTTGTTGTCTTTACATCACTCGTTGAAAAGTTGTTCTGGGTATTTTGTTACTTTCCTGAATAATGTTCCTCTTCAACTGCTCTAAATTGGTCGGATTATTCTCGTAGACTACCGATTTGAGGTAGCCCCATAGAAAATAATCGCATGGAGAGAGATCGGGACTACGTGGGGGCCATTCAATATCCCCCCTTTTCAAAATAAGTTTTCCAGGAAAAACAAAGTTTAGTCGGATATTGGCATCATCGGGTTTTAATTCTTGGACTATCTGAATCTTATAAGCCTTCAAATGTAAATCACGTTTCAAAATTCGTCGTAAAGTTGTTCTTTTGACATCCAAAGACTGACTTCACTTACGTGTTGACTGTTGCGGATTTCGCTGAACTGAAACACGAACACGCTCCACAATGTCGGCTGATCTTGCAGAAACTGGGCGACCACGAACCGTAATTGGTACTGTTGAGTCGATTGTTTCGAACATTCTGATCCATTTTCGTATCACATTGGCGCTTGGAACTTCACTTAAATCGTGTAAACCGTGTTCATGCCGATACAAACGTCGTGCAGTAATCAGTGATTTATTGTTTTCGTAATACGCTCGGACACAAAATGCACGCTGCGCTCCCGTGTACGGCTCCATGGCGACTAAATTTCCAGGAAGCGGCGCAGCGAACAACATATCCCCCCGCCATCCCCCGCGCCGCGCGTTACCGAGAAATTGAAGAATAAAATCGCCAACACTCATATGGCCCACCCTGTATTAATGAACATATTAAGATACAGAAATGTAAGCTTTTTCAACTATTGCAGTGTAGGCGATGAAGAAACAAACGGTTGACGTTGCCACTTAACAAAATGTTTCTCCTGAAATAACATATAACTGTCTGGTGGAAAAATTTAGCTACAAATTTCACAACCATTTTTTTTATATGGAGTTTTGACGCTAAAAGTTAGCTTAGCAGCAGCCTTTAAGATAAATAGTTGTCATTCGTCGATTGTTTAATGCTTGCTCACTTAAGTGGCTGTTGCAATATTGCGGATTGAAAGAAACTCGTAAAAAATAATACGGAGTGCTTAAGTCTTCTTCGCACCAAGATCTGGTAGCGATCATATCAATGTTCTTTGTATTCGCTTGCCGTCAATCGCAATTTTGATGATTTCTTCGATTATAGCTTCCATGTTCATAAACGAAAGCCATTAAAAGTTTCGCCCAAAATCCGGCCGGATATCGTAAAGTTTTGAAAAGATGCCACCAAAAGACATGAATCTTATCTTGTTGTCTTGAGCATGTACATACATACTTATATAGGTACATAATTTACCTGCATACACTTACATACCCAAATTATCTAACATTTCTTCACATTACATACCAACGACGCGTAATGATGGTATTGGCGCTGTTGTCACTGCTACATTGTCATTATCATTTTCATCATCTCCCGAGTCGTCATTATTATTCCCATCGTCATCATCATAATCATCATCAAATGCCTGTGTAGGCCATCGTGTTGTTGCAATACACAATAACGTGAACTCTATGTGTGTATGTGCGTGTGGTGTTAGTGTCAGACTCTATCTCTCTCTCTCTCTCTCTCTCTCTGCGGAGCCACAAAAATGTTAATTAACAGTTAAAATGAAAAATTCATTTGCTGACTGTTGCAATTTATGAAATATTAACAAACCCCCAAAAAAACATAACCCGATCTACGTAAACCTCTCACACTCACACACACCACAATATGCTAAAAGTACCTTCATAATAGCAAAGACATTACATTAACCCAATGACTAATACAATTATACAAAAGAGCAAACACATACACAATCTACAGTGAAGCGGCAAGCTCACACAACTGGCACTGGCTTATAGTTACCGCCGGAATACACAGATGGCAACCAGTACTCCCTGGTTTTCCAAAATACATTTTTGTGATGTACAACTTATTTATCTCGGAAATGTAGTTGAAACGTGTATTTATCTTCATTACTAAACTAAAATTAGCTACTGTGCAGCGGACTTAGCTTTCTGGGCAGCATACAAGGACAGTCTATGACTCCAACACAACAACGGCAAGAATAGGCGAATGTACAGTTCAGGCGAGAAAGGATTTCCTTGCTTGAAACCACTAAGTTAAACCAACTTTCCAAGCCACATATCATCCGCACTCATAACCAACCGTGCTATTATGAATGTGGCAAATTTACTTACACGCTTAACACAAAATACAAACACCACGGCATTATCATACGTATGCGTGTATGTGTGTGTGTGTGTGTGTGTGTGTGTATGTATGTGTGTATGCGTGTGTGTGTGTGTGTGTGTGCGTATGTGGATCCAACTTGTTTGGAACACAAAAGGGACGATACAATGGCAAGGTAATAAACAAGAACTCATTCTCTTGTTAAATGAAGCGAGTGACAGTTTCTGGTTGGAATCTCATGAAAATGTTGCACTGACTGTATTTTAGCATTTGAATTTTACATTGAAAGCTCAAAGTTAGTTCTACCTACTCAGATGGCGACTGCAATTGAAATTATCATTTGTACTTCTTCTCCAATTCGTCTCATAACACTGATCGTTCCAATTAAGCTTTGGTCGCCTATTGAGTTCATTGCTGAATTTTGATACCGACACTCTACGGTAACGATGATGTGTCCATACATTTTATAGAGGATGAAATTTATCCCGAAATTCTCAAAATCAGTTCCTCTGCCTGTATTTTGCGCTGTACAGCAAGGATTTAACGTGAGTCTCGCCGTGCAGGCCTTACCCACGGTGTGCGACACACTGGTTATATTACAACTCGATTGCCAACGCCCCCCTGGGATAGCCATGTAAAACTTGGACTATGTAAGAAAAAAAGGCAGATAATTTTGGTGCTACCGCAATTGTCAGCCCTTTCTTTCAGCCAGGGGATACCAAATTGATAATGCTATTATGGAACATAATCCCCATTAACGGAGATGAGGCCTATCTTGCCACCTCTGCTAATCTATGGGTCTGTAGCACCCGATTGCATGCAACTCCACATTCGAGCATAAAGTCTCTATCAGCGATTTTGGTATCAACCACAACCCGCGTCATGCTCCCATTGGGGGTCCTCCACCAAATGATCAGGAGGAATTTAGTCCCGGAGTCTCCTGACCCCCACGCTACCGGTCAAACTCACCGGTTGGAGCTGCATAGCAAGGCAAAAGCAAAGCTACTACCAAATTGTGATTTATACACCATACTTCATGGGATTTTAGATTGGATTTTCGTTTACCGAGATAAAGATTTATCATTATTTCGCTTGCTTAGTCCACAATAGCGCCTGTTTGCAAGCCTTACTTTTCTGCTAAATTCTTTACATTTATTTTACATACCGCGCAGTCAGATTAGATGACATCTTCTGCCACCCACAGTTATTTTGCCACCTTTCTACATCGACAAAATTGCGTTGTTTTGGTTCCATTTATACTTACCGCAGTGTGAGGATTGATCAGTTGCCTATATATCAAATTCAAAGCAATATTGATAAGGATATATCAGCGCGGATAAAACTGATTCTAGTCTTTATCTCTACTCTCTACAGGACCGTAAATGCGAGGTATTTTACCCCTCGTACCTAACATTACGATAGTTAATATACATGCTTTGATAGCCTTTTTGTAAATGCAGAACAGATTCCAATCATCAAGCAATGCAGGCTCATTATGATCTCATTGACACCGATTGCAAATATCTCCAGGCTGGTTATCGGTTCGATAATGGAAAAAGTATGCCATCGCCAATGTTTGCTGTTACCTCATCTTCCCTGGTATAGCGTTATCCATTTAGTGGTTTTAAAAAAGCCAGTCTGGCGAGACTATTAGACTATATTATTAAATACCTATCATCCGCAGTTTTGTTCATTTAGTGATTATTTACGAATTTGGATCGTTTAACGCCCGAAGAACGCATAAAAATAGTTAAAACTTACCACAAAACTTCTCACTCGGCGGTTACGTTAATAAGCAAAATTGTTGCATGTGGGGCTCGGAGAACCCAGAAGAAATTGGGGAAAAGCTTTTGCATCCGGAAAAAGTGGCTATTTAGTGCGCATTGTGGTCTGGAGACGTCATTGGATCGTATTTTTTCGAAAACCGACTCAAAAGGATCCACTACTGCAATCAATCCAGAAGCGGTTGTTTAAATGGCATCATATTTCGTACATAATGACAAGGTCCAAGCATTTTAATGAAATAAAAGAAAGAATAAAAGAAATAAGAAGAAAAATAAAAATCAGAGCTTTATGTGTGTTTTATTTAACTTTACTTGGAAACGAAAAATCGATAACCCTATATTACCTTTCTCTTACCATAAACTTTCCCTTTAACATTTTTGCAGAGTTTTTGGATTTCGCACCTATCCCTGTGTCTTTATGAAACCTTAAATTCCCCGATCTTTGGCTGAGTGCGACTTTTTATACCTTTCTTCTTCTTTATAGCCATGTTCTCTTTTTTTTAATGAGTCACTAAACCACAGTCTTAAGCAGCAGATAACACCTTTTTAAGCCTTCACCCGTGGAACGAAGATATATATCATTTGATATGGCCAAAACTATGACACCAAAAAGGAAGCGCCTAAAGTTTCAAATATCTTTTGACCAAATGTGTTTCATGACCTTTTCATTCATAATTATCTGTTCGGCAAATCTTTATGAAGCCTGTGGAAACTTGGCACAGTCAAACACTTTCTCAGATCATAATTAGGATTGTAAATTTGATATATACATCTATCCCTTCCCTTACCTTCTGGTATCTCCCATACAAATTGATCGAATTTCAAAAATTCAGTTTTTTCCCTGCAATTTCACTTTCGAAGACAGAAATAACCTGTTCACACAATTACGGCAAACGACATTTGAAGAAAAGCGAGTAGTTTAACTTAATTTTGCTGGAATTCTCCTAATATTAATTTCTGTGGAGTTTTTACAAAGCAATTAATAGCGAAATAAGAACATTTCCCAGTAGTTTTGTTTAAATAGAAATTTTTAACGCGGATGTTTCTGTCTAGTCGTCTTTATTCTATACCTTCTAGATTAAAAGATACGAAAGCAGTCAAATCAAACTCTTTCAAATTTTTATCGTATAGGATTTGACAAAACAGCTTATTTGAAATAAGTTAAAAATGAATGCAAGATATTGCAAAAAAAAAATCATAAAATCAATATAACAATAACAAAATTTCTTGCCTACCATGACTAAGATATAGGAGAGCTTCCCACATGCAGTGGGAACTGCTCTGATCATCTCGTCAGACAAAACCCGAGATTTTCCATCATTGTTAGCAACGATAAATCCACAATTTTCGCAGTTTGATATACACGAAGTGGATCAAGATCTTGGTGATGAAAATGAATTTTAGTGATAAAGAGTTTTTTCCAATGAATGAATTTTATTGACTTCTATTTGCTTCGTAATGCAGACTCGTATGAGTATAATAAAAAAGGATAACAAAACAAATTCCTTTGCATCCCATGAATGAGGTATGGGAGAACTCCTCACATTCAGTAAGCTTAAACGCATTCTATTTTTATACAGACTCAATGGGACTTACAATTATCGACGATTCCGAACAGTTTGAGAAGCGTTAACAAGACTAGTCGATTACTCAACAACATTCGTCAGATAAATCGAACCACCAATCATTTCAACGACAGTTACGTGTACTAAACATCGCACCACGATCGCTCACATAATCACATTATTTAAAAATCAAAATAAAATGTTTTTGCAAACAGTTTTTCTGAAGTATTTAAAAAATCGACTTATTCCACCTTTTTTGTTTTATTTCATTTAAGAAAAAAGAGCTTAACTTTACATTATTTTCATAACAGTGTTTATGTTAGAAAAAAAATTGTTTTGGGTTGTTTATAACTGTTGTTAACTCGTTTATCTTTTTCTTTTTTTGGTCTTCCATTTTTATAAAAATACCATAAATGTTACAAAGATGTTTGAAGGTAGAAATTACACATCATTGTTAATCAACAACATCAGCTATTAACATCCGTTTAAATACGTACACAAAAAGTTTTGCACGGAGTCAAAGGTATTTTTTCCTCCCCCATAAAATTAATGTTTTTGAAATAGGTTGTTTTGTCATAATTCCACAGATTTTGTATGGGGAAATCAACCGCTGTATTTGCTATATAATAATCTTATTTTTCAACCACGTTCAGTAAAACCGTTGCAGCTTTTTCTTTTTTTCTTTTATGGTTGTTATAAAATTTGTATATACGAGGGCGGTCCAAGACTAGCCGACCTAACAAACAAGACACAAAAAAGTTGGGAACAATTTTATTTTTTTTTTCAACATAATCCCTTTTTAGCTCGATACACTTTTCACACTGATATTCAATAGCTTCTATTATAACCAGTTTATAGTAAGAACTGTCAAACTCCTTAAAAAAGCCATCAAACGCAGACTCCACCTCTGCATTGTTGCCAAATCTTTTACCATCGAGGCATTTTTTCAAGTTTGAAAATAGGAATTGCATTGTTTTGATGAAACAACACTTTTCTTTTCACCAAATGGTAATTTCATCACCTAAATGCTGCAATAAATTAGCATAATATTCGCTATTGATAGTTTTTCATTTCTGAAGATAATCAATAAAAATTATTCCATCTTTACTGCTGATGGAACAGTGTTTGCCTTCTTTGGACACGATTCTCTCATTCCACTCCATTGCTTTAACCGTTCCTTTGTCTCACGTATGAAGTGGTGAACCCATGTCTCATGGTTAAAAATCAACGCAAAAATTCGGCTTTATTAGGTGAAACATCTTCACGACGCGGTTTTTGCTCTATTGAAAGCAAGCACGGCACCCATCTTCACTCATGTTCAAATCTTCGGGCAATATGCGGTGTATAGCACTTTTTGAAATGCCTTTTATTTCAACTAGCCCACGCACCTTCAGCCGACGATCATCCAATACCGTTTTGTTGATTTCCTTAATTGATCGACCGCTACAGTGTTGTCTTGGCAGCTGTACGGCCTCGTTTAAACTATGCTACCCAATATTTTCTTGTATTGGTTAGACTGAGACCTTCCAAATGGAAATATTGACTTACATACATAACGGTATGCAATTTTTTCCATGTTTAAAAATTCACCGCGATCGTTTACTTTTGATGGCTCAAATAAAAATACTGAACAACGTGGCGCCTTGAAATTTAAAACATATATTTTATAAGGTTGCCACTTTTCACCGAAATAATTTCTTTGAAACTACTGCCACCATCTAGATGTCAGGTCGGCTAGTTTCGGGGCCGCCCCCGTATCTGAGAAGCTTCAGTATTCTAAACATTAAGTCACACAGAAAGTATATTATGTCAATTCAACACTTTCACTTCACCCCCATAATTCATCGATAGGAATTTATGTAGCAACATGACGGTATCAGTGCTTCTGGTGTATTTATGTATGTACATATGTATGTCTGTTAATACATATGTATGTATGTATCCGTTACTTTGCGGTTCACTCCTGCCGACAACAAACACTCCCATAGAATTTTCAATGAAATCCAATATTGTCGTCATCAGTGATATAACCGTGAACATCATCGACGTGAAAATAATTGAGACACACAAATCACGCATTGATACTCACAATTTGTGGTGAGTGATAACTAACCAGGGAGTGTTCAACACAACACCTTCGAACTGGTTGTACGTGTACGTGCATGTATGCGTGAGTTTTTGTGAAGGTGCCCTCCATTAGGGGTTTCATAGTCGTCATTTTAGGGATATGCTGTCATGCATTTGGGAAAAGTCAGCAGTAGTATTTGCAAAACATATCATCATTAAAAATTTTTGCTAAAAATCAAATCAAAAAAAAAAACCTTGCAAGGAGTACTACTGTAGGAAAGAGATGATAGTCCAAAATTTATGCATACAATTTATTTGCATGACATAGTATGTACTTGAAGTATTTATTATACTTTACTTACAAATTAGTAGCGGCAGTTCAAATCACAAAACTCATATCATAAACTGTGAGCAGCAGATCGCGCTTTGGCGCTTATTCTTCAATCTGTTGCACCAAGTGTGCCAAGTTGCATACTTCAGCAGAGTGTTGATCGTCCTTTTCTTTGCGTTCATCGAATTCAATGTCGAAGAACTTTGAGAAGCATTTACCAGACTTGTCAGACATATCGAGGTGGCCACCGCTTGAATGACAATAGGTGGCTATAATGGGGGATTGAACCCGATTGAACCATGGAGCCATGATCAGCCTGCTTTAATAGCTTTTTTCATAGTTTGTTTAATACTAAATATAGTAGACGTTAACTACCTATCAAACTAAGTCCTCAAATTTAAAATAGCTGCTTCCTGAAAATTAAATAGTAATCCCAAATTCGTAGACAGCCACTAAAATTTTGTTCTATTTTGTTGCAATAGAATGCTTACCAAAATTTTGACCTCGACGTATTCATACATCATAAATCGCTAATTGTAACATCTACAAATTTAGGTTATTTTCACATATTTCTCTGCCACGCCTCATCAAACAACTTTGTTTAATACGAAAAATTATTTATGTTTGATTTGACAGTTCACTTTTTCTTTATAAAAACCTAAGATCTGTACTTTCTGCTGCTCTCCCTGGTAACGTAAGTCTACTCAAGAATAGAAAAAATGTCGCAGTGAGTGAAATTTTGAAGAAACAGTACTCTCCTTAATTCAAAAATTCATATTACATTAGTGAAAGCAAGTTCACGTTGAAAATTTCGCTCTAGTAAAATTGTGAAATGGGAAAATTACACCGAAAATAGAAATAAAAAATCAAAAATGAAAAATCTAAAAATTCCTCGAAATTATCTTTCTTCGAATCATTTGAAAACGGGTTTTCGAATAAAATGTTTGACACTGCTTTTTGACTCATTTGAGCTATTCTGATCTGTCTGTCTTCTTTAGGAAACATCTTAAAACTTTGACGGTTTTTAGCTAGGGATTGAGAGTGGACCACATTTAGTCGCCCTTTCTAATACCTCCCAAAACTAATTGACCTGTTTAACGAAATTCAGTGAATTTTCCGCAATTTCGAAACGTTTGTCGTTTTCTACAAGTTTCTATATTTGTATCTATTGTACAGTTCTACGGGTGGGCGATAAGGGTGTTGGCGGTTTAAATATTCAATTAAAAAAACTACAAAACATAAAAAAATATATTTGTATTTTTAAAAAGTAGGAGCATGGGAATTTTTAAGACTTAAAAATAATGTTGTCCTCGGCTGCTTGACACTCTTGGAACCGAAGTCGCAAATTTGGGAAAACTCGTTGAAAAGTTGTTCTCGGTATTTCGTTACTTTCCTGAATAATGTTCCTCTTCAACCGCTCTAAATTGGTCGGATTATTCTCGTAGACTACCGATTTGAGGTAGCCCCATAGAAAATAATCGCATAGAGAGAGATCGGGGCTACGTGGGGGCCATTCAATATCCCTCCTTTTCGAAATGAGTTTTCCAGGAAAAGCATTTTTCAGCAGCTCTATGGATACCCTAGCCGTATGACATGTGGCCCCATCCTGTTGAAACCTCGAGGTATTGCCTTGAAGTTCTTGCAAAGCTGGCACCAAAAAGTCTGCTAGCATATTGCAATAATTGTTCGCTCTAACCGTCATCGCATGCCCTCTTTCGTCCTCAAAAAAGTATGGTCCAATAATACACACATGACAAGCTTAGGGCTGTGAAGTGAACGTTCGTGCAAGCGTCGGGAATTAGTCTCGGACCAGAACCGACAATTTTGCTTGTTCACATGGCCATTAAGGTGAAAATTGGCCTCATCACTAAAAATCACGTTGTTGAAATTGTTGAACCGCTCTAGCATCAAATTGACAAAGTTAAGTCGGTTATTGGCATCATCGGGTTTTAATTCTTGGACTATCTGAATCTTATAAGCCTTCAAATGCAAATCACGTTTCAAAATTCGTCGTAAAGTTGTTCTTTTGACATCCAAAGACTGACTTCTCTTACGTGTTGACTGTTGCGGATTTCGCTGAACTGAAACACGAACACGCTCCACAATGTCGGCTGATCTTGCAGAGACTGGGCGACCACGAACCGTAATTGGTACTGTTGAGCCGGTTGTTTCGAACATTCTGATCCATTTTCGTATCACATTGGCGCTTCGAACATCACTTAAATCGCGTAAACCGTGTTCATGCCGATACAAACGTCGGGCAGTAATCACTGATTTATTGTTTTCGTAATACGCTCGGACACAAAATGCACGCTGCACTCCCGTGTACGGCTCCATGGCGACTAAATTTCCAGGAAGCGGCGCAGCGAACAACATATACCCCCGCCACCCCGCGCCGCGCGTTACCGAGAAATTGAAGAATTAAGTCGCCAACACTCATATGGCCCACCCTGTATAACGCAAAGTTGGCAAAATTTGAGAAACAGATCGATCGAATTACCAGGCCGCTACCAGTATCTCACTCCAAAACGATGGATTCAACCTCATAATCGACTCTTAGGCTCATAACATTTAAAGATAGAAATGGATTGCATAGCCACTCCCTTTGATAACTTCCATACAGTCTGACGGATTTATAAAAAATCAATGTCTGCTCTCGAGCGAAAGAACAATTTGTATGCTTACCACCTAGAAAACTTTTATTTTAAACTCTATATAGTAGACATGTCTCTTATCGATAAAAGCATGTCGAAAGTATGACAGAGATCTCTCCTTTAGAACTAAGAGGCCGAAATTTTGCACAGTGGCATCTCATATTCATTGGTAGATTAAGTTCGAAGTCGGGACTGAAGCCACACGCAGAATTACCGTAAAATGTCATTTGTGTTAGTTTAATGGGTGGAAATTATGTCCTCTACTTTAGGTTCTGCAGATAACACAAGCGGGCGAAATCGATCAGTAAAAACCTGACCATACGCGGGTACAGCAATTATACCACTCATTCGCTAATTAGAAGACATACACGGCAATCCATCACAGCTTATGAGCTTCCTAAGAACTTTTTCATAATTTTAGCAATACGAGTATTTTTACCATCATTTCGCTACACCGTCCGTGCCACTGTGAACCGAAATCCATCTTTATGGCGCTACTCACTTTTGCCTTCTGTACGGGGTTTGGCGCTCGACGTGATATCAATTAAAAATTCAATAATTTTGACAATTTTAATTTCCTTTTAATTTACAAACTTCGGTATATCGTAGAAACATTTCCAATTTTAAGAAAAAATATGTTATTGTTCGATGTGGCCACGTTTAGCGTAGATAAAAAGCGTTGAACCATTTCGAAACATTTCTAGCGATGTTGCTGTTTTGGAATTTCCACTCCATGGTATTTTTTGATGATAATACTGGTATTATTGTAACGTGCAACAATCGTCCGAATCATAAATATTTTGTCCCAAATACAAAGCAATAACACTGTTGCATTTAAATTCTATTTCGATAACTTTTTTAAGTGCGACTTGCTGAGATGTACTTCTGTAGGCTTGAAAACAACACAACAAACCAACGCTTGTGAAAAAATGAGCACGCTGTCATTAGCCGTTTCCTTACACTAACAGCGTGAAGTTGATAACAGTGTGCGTTAATTCCTAAATGCTCCATCAAATACAATATTCGGTAAAAGGAATTAGGTACAGAATTCGATAAAAGGACGTTAAGTATTAAGTAAAATCTACCATAAACCCAACTGCAATCCTCATAAGGCGACTAAGGATTAGATGTTAAAGACTTTAGTTGTTGTGAATTAAATATCGGAGCTCGTCACATACATTTTCAAAACCCGCTGCTTTAAAAATTGTTATAACCTTTGTGAAAGAAATGAAATTTCGAAATTGGTCTTAAGATACGCTTCCTTGACGGTACAAATAGTAACGAATAAAGTCTTCACAAGCTATTTGTTCTTGCCTCTTGTCCTGCTGTTTGTTGTCATTGAATCCAAAATTTTGCAAAAAAAAAAACTGGGTTACTTCTTCCCGTCATTGAATAAACAATTTTATTTAAAATCATCGCTAAAGTCGATTGCTGCAATGGACTCTCTTCAACTGTAGACTAGTGGCATCATTAAGATATTTTAAGCGTTATTCAGAACCATATTCTACTATCGGATAAAATAAAGAAATGGATATATAAATATCTAGTTACATTTAACCCGCTAGATGTATTCCGAATTTATGCCATCCGTAAAGCGGACTGATTGTGGAAAACCACGGACGAGGATAAAAATCGTAATCTGAATTCATGGAGGCCGTGGAAGAAAACGACTGCATGCACGGGCATTCTTTCAAGACCTTGGTGTTGTACACTGGTATTTCAATTAAAAATATTTAACATACCCTTTCTTTATATACATCCGACAAACTTTTACATCGGAAGATTTGTGTTTTTTTTTTTTTTTTATAATAACAGAAATCATAAAGCGCACAAAAGACTGAGTTGTGCTGTGCCCTGCTGTTTATTGTCATTGAATCAAGGATGTTTGCATGGTGGCACTTGGCGAAAACGCCGAGTATTGTGTGAAGAGGGAAATGGTGGGGCGCTAAAGCAGGTTCATTGGCTCGTATCATGTTTTTTCGTTACTCGCCCCTCCCCCACATCATTCACTGCGTGTGTGTTGCTGTCGAGTTCTTCCTCTTCTGTTTGTATTCAACTAAACTGTTATCTCATTTGTTGGTGGGTGTTCGTTTCTTTCGTTCGCCTTTTTCCTCGCTGGCCACGTCCAACAAATCCGCAAAATAGCGGCAGCATAAGGAAAGCTGGTTACGGCACAAACATGCCGCAGAGGTTGTTATGCTGATGAAGTTGTTGATAAAGTTTAGGGCTTTTTTAGTAATGAGTTTTTTTTTTATAGTATGAAATGTTTATGAGCAATTCTCGCTTGCACGAAGGCAACGTTTTGGTTTCTTTTTAATTCAACATGTCTATCTGCTTCCAAAGAGCTGAATTGAAACAGTTTTGATTAATGCGTAGCCAGGAAATTTCACCAAGGGGATTCGTTGGCAGTGTCCGAATATGATGTGTGCCATGCGATGATCAGATGGCCATGGCCCAAATCTTTATGGACTCGAATAATCAGTAAATGGTCAGTTGAAAGGCAAAATATTTCATAGGAGCCAGTGATAGAAAGAGACAGAAGGAGCGCTAGTTATTTGCAACGCTCGATGGCAACACTGCCCGTGTTTAAGGCACTGTACGATGCCTTTCCAGTAAATGGGAGCGCTATTGTTCAAATGTAACGACAGCAGCCATTGACATCCGTTACATTAGATAGCATTTTTTATAGTTGTTCTGTTTTGTTCTCGTTTGTATGAGGTGATAACGTAACACAAATAAATAGAGACACAAACCTCGATGGGGATTTCTAGGCAAACATGTTTCTTCCCTGCCTCGCCTCAGTTTTATCGTTTTGTTAACGTGTGTGTGCAAGCTTGTACAGCATACCAGAAACGAAATCGCCAGGCCTTCAGCATACACAACATTCTGTAGCATCTTCTATCAGATCTTATAAACCCGCCCATTAGCCTTACTGAATGCAGATAGCATGAAGGCTTTTCATCAACTTTACTTCTGATTCTGGAATGTATTCGCAACGTCATTTTTTAGTTTCATCGCACTGTGCAGAGAGCAATTTTTCACCTTCTGGCAAAATTCGACCGTCGGCCGTAACACGTTTTCTATTATCCAAAGAGCTTCGCAAAAAAAGTCACCATAGTGTATAGGGTTATCCATTTTACGGGTTCAAAAGTAAAGTTAAATAAAATTCACATAAAGCTTCGTATTTCGCTGAAACTTTTATTTCATTATAATGCTTGAATCTTGACATTATGTACGATATACAATGTTATTAAAATGACCCCCTCTGGATTGGTTGCAGCAGTGGATCCTTTTGAGGTAATGTCGAAAAAATACGGTCTAATGACACCTCCAGATTATAGTGCATACCAAACAGTCGCTTTCTCCGGATGCAATGACTTCCCCACAATTACTTCCGGGTTCTCCGAGTTCCATATGCGGCAATTTTACCTGTTAGCATAACCAACGAGTGAGAAATAAGCTTCATTGCTGAAGAAAATTTGGTTCGATTGAAAGCCTACGTTTGAATCACCACTTTTGTAGTAAGTTTTAACTATTTTTACGTGTTATTCTGTTGTTAATCGATCCATATTTGTAAATGGCAAACCTTCCTATAAATAACACTTCAAATGACTGGTATTTAACAGCTGACAGCCTTGTCAGACCGGCGGTTTTGAAAGCACTAAACAGATAACCCTGTATAAGTCTTGCCAGTCATTACATTGCCCTACTTTTGGACCGCCTAAAGAAACTCGTCTACAAAACAACCGTCAGATGCCAAATTACATATGAAATTACATTTGACTGTTATCGTATTTGGATGTGCGGCAGGTCACAGGCTCAGAGCCAGTGATCTTGGTGCTACTGGTAAATTTAAATACTAAAGACATCACGAAGAGATAATTCGAATTTAATATACCACAAAATGTGATCAAGAAATGTTTATAAAATTGACTCGGAGAAGGTAGTTCTGACCTGATGTCATTTCTTAGTGCTGCTACATAGGAACCTATGATATGTGGCTACGAGCGCGATCCCAAAAGTAGCCAACTTAACAAAGAAGACAGAAAGAAGTTGGGAAAAATCTTCTTTATTTGTCAACATAATCCCCTTTTAGATCGATACACTTTTTCCAACAGTATTCAATAGCTTCTACACTCGGTTTATAGTAAGAACTGTTAAACTCCTTAAAATAACCATCAACCGCAGACTCCACCTCTTCGATGCTGGCAAATCTATTACCACCGACAAATGTTTTCAAGTTTGGAAACAGAAAATAGTCTGAGGGAGCTAAATCTGGCGAATAAGGTAAGTGATGAAGCTATTCGAACTTTAATTCATTAATTTAGGATGTGTAAACTGGAGCATTGTCTTGATGAAACAACACTTTCTTTTTCACCAAATTCGCAGCCTGAATGAAATTATGGAGAAATTTCATTACCTAAAAATTGCAATAAATTAGGATAATATTCACCATTGAAGATTTCTGAAGATAATCAATAAATATATTCCCATGCGCATCTCAAAGAAACCCTATTCGCCTTCTTTGGACACGATTCTCCCATTCCAGTTCACTGTGTTGACTGTTCCTTTGTCTCAGGTGTGAAGTGGTGATCCCATGTCTCATCCATGGTTGTAAACCGCCTCAAAAATTCAACATCGCCAAACACTCTGCTGAAATATCTTCACGACGCTGTTTTTGCTCTATTGAAAGCAAGCGCGGCACCCATCTTGCACACAGCTTTCTCATCTTCAAATCTTTGGCCTATGATTACAGCTAGCTCGCGCACATTCAGCCGATAATTATCCAATACGGCATGGACAACTCAATTGATCGACCTCGTTTAAACTCTGCTACCCAATATTTTACAGTCGTAAACGAAGAAGCAGACTTCTCCCGGGGTAGAATCTAGCTCGGCTTTAATATTGGTTGGACTAAGACCTCTCAAATGGAAATATTGAATTACATAACAGTGACCCATTTTTCCATGTTCATAAATTCGCTGAGATCGTTTTTTTTTGTCTTGAATCTTAAAACATATGTTTTATATGGTTGTCATTTTTCACCAAAACAACTTTTTCAAACTACTGGCTCTATCTGTCGTCTAGTTTCTTCTCTCTTTTATCTTTGTTTGAGCAGAGGTCACCTCGATAAACTGGCGAACACTTCAAGCGGCCGCTTGATCACCAAGTGCAACAAAACCAAATTGAAATTTATAATTATTAATTTTTTTTAAGAAATTTTTATGTGATAATAAATTTAACTTTAATTTTTTGCCGATAAACCGTAACTTCTTATATGCTTTTTAAAAGTAATTTCATGAAAATTTTGATCATGATTACATTGTAAGTGATTTGCCTGAGGAGTAGAAATCTAATTTTGAACGATTTTTTTTCTTTGGCACGTTAAAATGTTGTTTTAAAACAACTATTTGCTTGTCATGACTCCGTAGATGAGTGACTCAATATAATCCTACCAAAAATTGTCTAGAGGCCCCAAATTGCACTATCTAGGCAACCTTACTGTTGTGCGAAAAATATTTCTCATATAGCATTAATTATTTTCAATTGTCAGGGTGTTGTGGCGTGATGATTAATACACGCGACTATCGTTCGCATGATCGCAGGTTCAACACCACATATCATTATTTGAACAGCGATCTTCTCGATATATTTGACGAACACTTCAGGTAGTCGACTAATCGACAAGTCTTGTAAATTCTTCTCAAATTGTAACGTTAGGATTCGTCGTTAAACTGCAGGTCCCGTTGAGTGAGTCTAAAAATAGAATGCGTGTAAGCTTATTAAATACAAAAAGCTCGCCCGTGTCTTTCTTATTCAAGGCATGCAGGGGAATTTGATTATTTATTTGTTAGTCTGTCGTGTAGTTAATTTTTTTCTGACATTTTCATAATATAAATCAATTTCGTCCGAAATAATTTAAAACATCGAAATAGAAAAAAGTGGTCAGCTTATTTCTTTTTTTTTTTTAATTGACTTTGCTTCGCGCAATCCCCCACTCCCCCACAATTTGTGTTGCACTGTGATAACAGCATTAAAATCGCATTTGCATACCAGGCAGAAGGCCTTTCAAGGCGTAGCACGGTATGAATGCTACGCTTCTGTTGTGTCACTGAGTGACATCGAGAGTAACATTAACTGCCTTTGACACACTCACACCGACGCTCTCAGAAACACATGTACACATACAAGTCAACAATTTACACAGAACTTTCATTAGGCAGAGAGGGAAGCTCGATGGTTGGTGTTAATGATATAATCCCAGGTATACGACGGGACGAGAGGACGTTCGTGCTTCTTTTTATAACGTTTTTCATCTTGCTTCCATATTGATTGTGTTTACCGAACAACAGGATTCTTTATTAAAATGAGCTGCGGTTTAGTTCCTCATGTTTGTGGCAGGATGTGCGTGCGTGTGTGTGTGCGTGGCGTGTCTCATATTCAGTGTATATATGTATGCACATTCACAATAGATCGAAATTAAGATTTCTGTACTCGCAGCCAAAAATAACAATTCACATTATTGTAATATTTCGAAATATTATCTTTGCATTTTTATGGCGTTTCTCATTTTGGCCAAATCTTTACAATTTGAGAGCTGCGTGGAAGACTACATCAAAGAAAATGGTTAATTTTTTGCAAACTATTATAAAAAATCTATCTATACACGATAAGCAAATAATGTCCAGAAACCAAGTAAAGCCATGTTTTATCGGTCAGATAAATTGGTTAATCGTTTACTAACGAGATATTTCAAAGGAGAAGTTCAAAATGGTTGTCTCACGCCCTTCAATATTGTGTCAATAAGATGCCGTGCTAATTGTGGGGACAAATGCTAAGATCAAATCTTTGATACAAAGTTCTCAATTCCCAGAGCTAAAAAATCGTAAAAATTTTGCTAAAATTAAGTTGTTAATCGTCAAAAATCTTCAGTTGTTAATTTCGAGTTTTCGCTAATGGAAAGCAATAATATTAGAAGGAAATTTAACAAAGCAAAACAGAAATATTGTCGACTTATTAATTCGACTCGAAAAAAATTATTTGAAAGTGACAAAACCTAAAAAATATTTATGAAAATCATTCGATCCAGATGTCTATTTTCCTATTCTTTGATCAATATTGTGCCACTAAGATGCCATGCTAATTGTGGGGACAAATGCTAAGATCAAATCTTTGAAACAAGGTCTCCAAATCGCAGAGCTAAAAAATCGTAAAAATTTTGCTAAAATTAAGTCGTTAATCGTCAAAAATCTTCAGTTGTTAGTTGAAAGGAATTTATCAAAGCGGAAGAGAAATATTGTGGACTTCTTAATTCGATTAGAAAAAATTTATCTGAAAGCATCGAAATCTATAAAAGATTTATGAAAATCATTCGGTTCAGAGGTCCTTTTTCCTATTCTTTGATCACTGAGAAAATCGTAAATACGAATTTGGAATTCGAATATCTTAAGATACAGGGTGTCCGTCGGGAAGGTATACTACTTTGTTTTGTCGCCATTTTGGTAAACATTAGTCTTGACAGTTCATATTTGGCAGTCGTGAAGTAGAGACTTCGCAAATTTATTATGGGAAAATTATGGAACATTTTATCAAAATCAATCATCAATTACTGTAACGATGAGAAATTTACGTGACATTTTTGGGAGAAACAACGTGCCAATGAAACGCACTATTTATCGTGTAGTAAATGATTTCGAGGAAAGAGGGTCTGTGCTAATTGAGTCATACATGGACCACACTGTACTGCAAGATCGGCTGAAAATATTACTGCTGCTCAGGAAAGTGTTCAAAATAACATAATGATATCAACAAACATGTAATATCAACAAGACGGTGCCACATCGCATACAGCCAGGATTACAATGGGATTACTGCGAGATCTCCTGGCCTCCACGGTCGCCTGATTTGACTACTCCGGACTTCTTTTTGTGGGGTTATCTGAAAAGCAAAGTTTATGCAAACAAACCAGAAACGCTTGAGCAACTTAAACAAAATATTTGTGATGAAATTAATGAAATACGGCGTGAAATGTGTGAGAATGTAATGAAAAATGTGCTCAAAAGGGCACACATTTGCGGGGCTAACACAGGTTGACATTTATCTGATATTGTATTCCATACATAATTTCCGACATTAAATAAAACATTTATCAATATAAGATCCATTCTCTTTCATTTAATCAAAAATTGAAAACAAACAAAGTAGTATATCTTCTCGACGGACACCCTGTATTACTGTCTTAAAGAACAATAGCCTTTTTACAGTAAGAAATTAAAAGTTATGTTTATGAAAATTTGTTTATGTTTCTGAAAATTTTCAAAATTTTCTTTAAATGATTTTTTATAGAGGCAAGAAAATCACCGCAAACAAAAAAAACTTGTCAATACACTTGGCTTTGAAAATTCTAAAAAATCATCTTCAGTATATCTTAGTATCTTAGAATATTTTATACAATCTTTTCAAGTTCTTATGCCCTTAAGTTCTGCGCGTAACATTCTAATTCTGGAGTGCCTTTTTAGAAATTGTAGAAGAAATCCTACCTTAGAAAAATGTAATGTAAAGGCAATTCAATTTTGCAATTCTTATATTTCGACCTTTCTCAAAGAACGTTGAGAAAATATATACTACATACTATTTACTGACTCACCCTATAGTGAGTAGTATTTAAAATAAACTAAATACACATAATTTTAAAAGACAAATTGAAATTATTTTTTCGATGCCGAAGAGATGTGATCTAATGCTAATAACCTTCTATGTGACACTAAAATTGTATCGAATTACATTTATTATATGAAATGTGACACATTTAATAAATTGTAAATTTAATTAAATTAAATTTAAAGACTTAAAAACAAGAATATTGTGTTCATGATTGCATATTTTTATGCTAGCTGAGGCATAAATACAAGGTAAAGAATGTTATAAATCGAAGAAATTGGGAAAAAGTAGGTTTACACAGCAGTTATTTTCTTACAAAAATCTGATATTTTTTTACAAAATATTCCTAAGGATCAAAATCGTCATTTTGTACTGTTTTTGAATACAAAATTGACAATCGCCAAAACGCTAAAACTGGATGGTAAAATCGACAAAATGACAAAAAATTGTCAAAATTTCAGCCTTGCTTAGAAACGCCAAGTCAAAACATACCTTGTCTACCATGTTATTTGTATTCGATATAAAGCTGGTACAATTGATTGTTCTGAATTAATGCCACTTATACCGTTTTATGTTCCGCCGAGATCACTCAGATATCATTATATATTTAATGTAACACGCTATTCCACAAATTATGCCCAACATAGTGCTTTGATTCGCGGATTTATTGAATTCAATATCCTAAATGGGATTGCAAGAAATGAATACCCAATTCAAATCCAAGAGTTTTGTATGTCTGGAAATAACTTTAAACTGTTCCTTTTTAGATATTTAAAATAAAATAGTTTACATATTTACATAGCTTCCTTGAAGTATGTTATGTCAATTCTTAGTCTGTAAGGATTTATATGCCCACTAGCCGACCCGGCAAACGTTGCTTTGCCTTCAAATTTTATTTTTATTGGAAATGTTTCAATGTTAAACAAAATTCTGTTTAAATACCGTTAGCAGGAGCAGAAATAATTGCTTTTTAATTTGTGGTTTATATAGGAGGTATCACTCCCCATTGTCCAATCCCGCCCATGTTTGCAGCAGCACTTAAGTTATGTACACCAAACCGATGTACCAAATTTTGTTCAAATACCGTAAACAGGAGCAGAAATATTGGATATTTAATTTATGGTTTGTATGGGAGGTACCACGCCCCATTGTACAATCCCGCCCATATTTGCAGTAGCACTTAAGATATGTACACCAAACCTACGCACCAAATTTTGTTCAAATACCGTAAGCAGGAGCAAAAATAATTGATTTTTAATTTTTTGTTCGTATGGGAGGTACCACGCCCCTTTGCCCAATTGGACCGAATTGTAAATCTAAACCATCCCGGGCACCACCCAGACGCATATACAAAAATTTATGCAAAGCGGGCCAGCCGTTTAGGAGGAGTTCACTGACAACGCCCGTACAGTAGAATCTATATATATATAAATGAATATCTGTCTGTCTTTATCATGTCACTCGCCTCGATTTCGACCTTCGGACATAGTTAAAAACCTTCTCCTGGCCGACACGAATAAGCCCTGAAAGTTTCATGAAGATCGGGTACGCTGTGTGAGAGGAGTTCTCTTACAAACTATTTTTGTACACAGACAGACAGATATTCATTTTTATATATATAGATAGAAGATAGACCTAAATAAATGAAATGAAATGAAATGAAATGAAATGAAATGAAATGAAATGAAATGAAATGAAATGAAATGAAATGAAATGAAGTGAAATGAAATGAAGTGAAATGAAAACTGACTAACAAAATGTTCGGGACCTTGCAGTGTTAACGCGATTTCAGACATTCCTGTTGTTGTTATTATACACCGAAAAAACTACGTAGTTGGTAAGAACTAAAACTTGAACTATAGGGTTATTTTTTAATCGTAGTTAAAAATCGAATAAAACACTCAAATTTGCAACATATATTAACATTTTTTATTGGAATCGATAAATTGGTTTTTGCCATTTAATTTCTAAAGATAATTTCATGTAAATGTGGTCCGCGGTTCCGTCTCAAAATGTCCATTCGGAAGGTCCAATTTTTCGCCACTTTTTCGATCATTTCGGCCTGTATTTCACGAATAACGCGTGTTATGTTATCCTGTAAGGCTTCAATAATGTTCGACTTGTCCGCATAGACTAACGACTTGACATAAACCCACAAGAAATAATCATTGTTTCACGAACAGTGTGGCATGTTGAACCGTTCTGATGAAACCACACCTCAACTCAGCCAATTGGGGCAAAAAAATGCCTTGTGGTTGAGTAGAGTAACACATGCCCAATCGCTGAAAACGGCAACGAATTGGCATTTCACGATCATCATTAACACTGGTAGCTACGGCTGCAATATTTCCTTCGGTACGCACTCTATGCATGCGAATCGATGATTTTATGTCCAACAAAGTAAATTTGGTGCGAAATTTGGAGATAACAGCACGAATTGTTGATTTAGCTGGTCTATTATGACGACCATATGCACATTTGTCACAGAGCACGAATTTTGATAATAAATTTCAACGATTTGCAATCGTTGCTCGTTTGTTTGTCTTTCCATGATGAATTGGCAGAGTATACTGTACACTTTTCACTTTGAGAGATGAAGTTTGGACGCCATTACCAACCAGTGAAAAAAAGAACTTAAATCTTAAAAAATCACCCTATGAATAGATGCCAACATGAATTTGTCGCCCCCTCATACGCAGCCGAAAGTTTTACAAGATTGAAGTCTGCCTCAGCGCATAGTATAACAAGACCTTTGTCTTAAACCTGTTAAATGACTTTGGGCTTCTTCACTTACGAATCTAAGACATCAACTCAACATGTCAAAAATGCAACGTTTCAACATTTAGAATAGTGATGTACATTTCCTACTGACCCAGACTGTGACTTTGCATGTGGTGGGATGCATGTGAATTCCATTTAAGTGGATACTACAAACAGAAGTTGACTTCAAACAGAGATGCTCCATCGATACCTAATGCGATGGTCCTTTCACTTTCGTCAAATAAATGTTTTGTACAATGTAGGAATCCTTAATACGCACAGTAGTGGGATGGTTCACACACAAAGACCATATTGAAAACGCTTTCATATTGCTTTCTCCAGCGGACGTGAGTAAACAATACCAGTATTTAATCGTCCGTTCCCATTGACCAACGTAAGAGGTGTCACTGGGTTTTCAAGCACCTTCGCATTGAAACTCTTGAGTGCACCAAACCCACCCCCATCACCCCAGTGCCAGAACAATGCCCCACATTCGGTTTATTAAATGTATTTCTTGCTTTCATGCTGCTGCTGCTGGTTTGTTGTATTGCGGAACGATCCTTGTTGTTTGTCTTGCTATTCATACATTCACATGTATCGCCCCATTATTGTATCACATTTGGATGGCTGCGGCAAGAATACATAATGAAATGAGCCAGTACGAATGAAAACAACGCCCAGTATGAATGAAACCAAGTCAGCGAAAGCAAGTGGAGTCCAGAGGCGTGCTCTCGTCGTCATTCCTTCGACGTTAAAGTTGGCCAAACAAAAAAGACGACAAGCACTAAACAGCTAATTAATTTGTTTTTGCGTAAATCTAACCAGAAATGGAACCCAGATGTTCATTTTGGTTATAAAAAATGGCTTTTGAATTTTAAGGATTATACGAGGTTCGGTCACACACTGAGGTAAATCAATATGTGCTCGTACGCCTGTAGCGGTATGTTTATTACTCGCAACTGTCATTCGCATAATCGCAGGTTCAATCCCACTTCAATACAGAAACCTATCAATATTTGAGCGGCAGTGACCTTAATGGGTCTGACGACCATTTCCAGTAATCCAGTAATCGATAATTATTGTAAATGCTTTTCAAACTGTGACATTCAGAATGTTCGTTAAAGCTCTCCATATCTCATTCCTAGGATGCAAGGGAATCTGTTTGTTTTTTACGACTGTGGATGTACTTCTACCTATACCTATAGATCCTGTCGTTTAAACCACTGAAAACATGCTATTTACCGTCGTGGATCATACGGTGGAAAAGAGTAAAGAAAAAGCACTGTTCATCGACACTTTAACGTGGTAACTTCAAATATTTACTACTCACCACAGAGAAGTCTGACATTTACTTTGATTCTGAAACTAATTTGAGTAGCAAGTCGATTTTCAGATTAAACATGATTAACATGACTAACGAACGTTCCCTGGAGACATTCTGCATCTTTTTATCAAAAAATCCTGCACTTAAATAGTCAACAAATTAAAAACTTAAAAAAAAAAATCGAATTTCGAGACCTCGTCTTTCAAAATATACGAATGTCATCTTTAAAAAGTTTGAGACACGTTTCCAAAATATTCAATGCAATAAATTGTTTTTCGAAATAAAATTCAAATTACATAGAGGTGGAGACTTGACGTTTAGGGAATTCGCACTTAATTACGTTATTATGCGGGCGTCGAAACAAAAAGCAAATAACTTTCGGCAACATTACCGTAGCCATCGATATGCACCGAATGCCAAAGCCGAAACAAAATTACACAGTAGACTCGTGATCAAATGAAGCTGTCATCCACAAATAATCTTACGTACACCGAAAAAATTACGTAGTTTATATGAACTGAAACGTCCACTATATCATAGTTGATATACCTCCAACTAAACCGCACTTGATGCAAATTAGTTGATATTTACTATTTAGAGTACGCAATTTACTCAAGAACGTAATTGATATTAACGATCCAATGATAGTTCATGTAAACTATTTAATCATTTATTAGTAAATAACAACGAATTCTTTTCTGTTTCGTACAAGGTGTCCCTCGGGAAGGTATACTGCTTTGTTTTGCCGCCATTTTGGTAAACATTAGTCTTGACAGTTCATATCTGGCAGTCGTGAAGTAGAGGCAAATTTATTATGGAAAAATATTCGGTAAACCAACGTGTTTTAATCGTTAAAACATTTTATCAAAATCAATCATTGATTACTGTGACAATGAGAAAGTTACGTGAAATTTTTGGGAGAAACAACGTGTCAACAAGACGCACTATTTATCGTGTAGTGAATGATTTCGAAGAAAGAGGGTCTGTAGCTGATAGGGCCAAGCATGGACCACAACGTACTGCAAAATCGGCTGAAAACATTACTGCTGCTCAAGAAAGTGTTCAAAACAATCCATCAACCTCAATTCGAGGCCGTGCTCAGGAGCTTGATCTTCAAAGAACAACTTTGGCCACAATTCTGCACAAATAATTGCATTTGTTTCCATTTAAAATTCGGTTCACACAAGAGCTTCTTCCACAAAATCATTTACGCCGCCGTACATATGCCCATAGGATGTTACAGCTCGCCCATGACAACCCCGATTTTCATGCAAAAATCATGAGTGACGAAGCACATTTGAATGGTTATGTGAATAAACAGAGTAGTCGGTTCTGGGCAATGGAAAACGCTAAAATTATTCATCAGTCACCTTTGCATCCATTAAAAGTAGCAGTCTGGTGTGTAATTTGATCAGGAGGAATCATTGGACTCACCTCTTTGAAACTGAAAACGGCGTAACTGTAACTGTTAATGGGGAGCGATATCATGATATGATTAACAACTTTTTAATGCCACAACTGCAAGCTTTGGGCTTGATTAACATGTGGTATCAACAAGACGGTGCCACATCGCATACAGCCAGGATTACAATGGAATTATTGCGAGACCTCTTTCCACAACAAGTTATTACGGGGATATCTGAAAAGCAAAGTTTATGCAAACAAACCAGAAAAGCTTGAGCAACTCAAACAAAATATTCGTGATGAAATTAATAAAATACCGAGTGAAATGTGTGAGAATGTAATGAAAAATGTGCTCAAAAGGGCTCGCATTTGTGAGGCTAACAGAGACGGACGTTTATCTGATATTGTATTCCATACATAATTGCCGACATTAAATAAAACATTTATGAAAGATCCATTCTCTTTCATTTAATCTGAAATTAAAAACAAACAAAGTAGTATACCTTCCCGACGAACACCCTGTACATTAGTATTTGTTATTAGATATTGGAATTGTTAATTAAAATTGCATTGTAATTATTTAGAATTTAGATTTATTAAAGGAATAAATGTAATAAACATTTGACATTTAGGCCATTATCTTGGGAAACAATTCCCCCAACGGAAGGAAAAGTTTACACGAAAAGTGTTTTCTAAGAGACTTTTATACTGAACATGCCTTCTAAGACATTCTTGTAGACGTAAGAAAAGCGTAATGGGGGGATATTTTTCATACAGAAAAGTGTCAAGAAAGACGCTTTTCACATAGAAAAGTGTTAAGAAAGATACTTTTCAACTAGAAAACTGCCATGAGAGACACATCTGACATAGAAACGTGTAATAGAAGACACTTTTCACTTATAAACGTATAAAGGAAGACACTTTTCATATAGAAACGTGTAATAAAAGACACTCTTCATATAGAAAATTGTCATGAAAGAAATTTTCATAAAGAAAAGTACCATGAAAGACACTTTTCATATAGGAAAAAGCAATAGAAGGCACTTTTCACATAAAAATGAGCAATGAAAAACACTTTTTATTTAATTTAATTTCATTTTTATTGCACTGACTAATTTAAAGCTTAAGGCTAAATTTAAAACAAATTGCAATACAACACTAACTGAGAAAAAACTACTCTCTGAAATTATCAATATGTTATTAGCATAAAAATTATTAATATATAAAATAACAATTAAAACTTAAAAAAATAATAAATAATAAAAAAAAAACTTAAAAAAAAATCCTAATAAAATCCTAAATTACCAAATGCTAAATACCAACCTATTAAAAACTTAAAATCAATAAACCGTGAGTAAATTGCATTTTGAATTATATTTTTAAGCAGACGCAAGTAAATTCTGGAGGGTTCTATTGCCAAATGCAATATTAGACATATTGAACACCTTTAACTCACTCAGAAGTGCGTTAAACGTACGGGCGGCTCTTACATGAAATGCTTTCTCTAATAAGTAATTCAATTTTGGTATAATTGGCTGCTTATTTCGACATTAACGTGAAAAAATTAATGTATTCTAAAGAAACTGAGGAAATTAATTCCTAAGTAATTTGTACAAGAAAAAAATAATCGAAATTGAAGGTAAATTTCAAAAGAACATCAAAAAAAAAAACACGTCACAAATGAAATTATGTAATTGAAGTGAAAATAATAATGCATAGTATCAGAATACAATACAGTGCAATATAATATATTAGGCACAATCAGAGGATTCACTAGAGTTTATTTTACATGACATGGTAGATTCAAATCAGTGTTGTAAAGTCTACAAAGCGTAAGATTAGTGCATGAAACTACAAGGAAGGTCCCAGAACTAGCCGACATGACGTATAAATGGTGCCAGTTAATTGAAAAGAATTATTTTGGTGAAAAGTGTTTAAGTTTTAAGTTAAATGGTGCCACGTTATTTACAATTTATATTTGAGACATCAAAAGTAAACGATCTCAGTGAATTTGTAAACATAAAAAAAAAATTGGTCACCAAGGGTTGCCCATATTCGACGGACCCATCTGGCAGCGCCATAACTTTT
>JAHXMU010000621.1:606358-654696 GCA_019455685.1 Philornis downsi
ATGGCGTTGCCAGATGGGTTCGTCGAATATGGGCAACCCTGTACAGTATACTCTGCCAATTCAACATGGAATGACGAATGACCTACCACAACGTCTAATTTTTGGTGAATGGGCCTTACAAAAAAAGCTTAATGAAAATCTGCTGTTTAATCGAAAAATCGTGTTCAACGATGCTGAAAAAAACGGATACGTGCACAAGGAAAACTGTTGCATCTGGAGTGATGAACAGCCACATGTCATACATGAATTACCGATGCATCCCGAAGAATCGACAGTCTGGTGTAGTTTATGGGCTGGTGGCATCATCGGTCCATTTTTCTTGAAAGACGACCGTGGAAGAAACGTTACCGTCAACGGCGAACGATATCGAGCCATGATACGCGATTTTTTTTTTTGCCCCAATTGGCTGAGTTGAACTTGGTTGACATGTGGTTTCATCAGGACGGTGCGACATGCCACACTGCTCGTGAAACAATGGATAAATTGAGGGATGAATTTAGTGAGCAGCTTATCTCTCGATTTGGCCCTGTGAGTTGGCCCCCAAGATCTTGCGATTTAACACCTCTTGATTATTTCTTGCGGGGTTATGTCAAGTCGTTAGTCTATTACAGTGTAACATAACATGCGTGAAATACAGGCCGAAATGCTAGAAAAAGTGACGGAAAATTGGACCTTCCGAATGAACACTTTGAGACGGAGCGGCGGACAACATTTACAAGATGTTCGTTGCTGCATCATAACCGAATTAATGAATTAAGTTTGGTACTATGTTGGAACAAACTCATCCAAGCATCGCATTAGTTCTACCTCAGAGTCCGAAATTCGATTAATGAATTTTTTTAAGGAAAAAAAATTAAAAAATCGAAATTGATTTTTGTATTGTAAAAAAAATCGAATAGTCAACTTTTGTGTTGTCAATTTTTATATTTGATTTTAGACTCTTTTTTGCTGTCACATCTGTTTAATGTAATTTTTTGCAAAATATAACAGATTTTATGGCAGAGCCAGCATAAAGAAGACGGCAATTATTAAAACTGAATTCCAAGAGTATTGCATCTGAAATTTTCAGAAAAGTATCACTAACATTTCAACCAACAGACATCTACTACAATCTTTTTAGTTATCGCGCTATACGCTCAATATATTTTAATTCATAGAATTAGCGCACAATAATAAATCAAATTTATGACATAGAAATCTACACTTGATGGTGAATTTGTGAGTGTAGCAGAAGGCGGCTATCAAATATTATAAATTAATACAGTGGACAAAATTTAAATTTTTAAATAGAAATTTCAGAGGAAAATGTCGGTAAATCCGTCAATTTATATGAACAATGGTTGAATTCTTTTAAATTTCATTACGATTTATAAATCAACACAACGGACAGAAACTTAGGTAGCTGCAACGAAGCAATTACAAATTGTGGAGAAAAGGCGGAATTTTAGGAACTCTGCCAATTTAGGAGGTGCCAGAATAGGTGGGTAAAAATAACCTATTTAAAATTATACATTATATTGCCATATCAGCAGAATTTTCATTCATTCTTTCAGGTGAAAGTATAAAAACTCTAAACATATTTACCGAAAAAATACATTTTATTTGAAAAAACTTCAATTGTCAATTAATTCGGTTGCCGAAATCAGAATGAAAATTTTGTATATTTTTGATTTAGATTACAGAAAGTGAAACAAATCAAATATATTTTCGAATTTGATTTTGTTTGGGTGATAGTACCAGTTTGCCATTTGTATATTAATCACATATTTTTTAATCAGCTGTTCTAATAAATAGAACATTAAGTTTAATTAATAATATAACAATAATAAGTTAATATTTTTTCCATAAATTTGAAAGTCGAGAAATGGAATGGAAGTCAAGAAATGGAAAATGGCCTTTTCATGTATTTGAAAAAGTTGAAAAATTTACTTTTTATTTTTTTTTTATTATTATTTATTACATTTATTTATTATTAAATTTATTTTTTTTATTATTATTCTAAACGACTATGAAAATATTAAACACATGCGGCGAATTGAAAATAAAGAAAAGCAGTAATTCGAATTTTGGGGAGTCCGTTTTACTATTTAAAACGGACGGATAAATGGTCAAGCGCATTAATATACAGCGATTGCGTTGGCTGGATCCCGTTGTGCGGACAAACCCAAATACTCCAGCATGAAAACGTTTTCGACAACCAACTCGAAAACTCCTTTGGATGGACCATTCATATAGAAAAGTGTCTTCGCAGAAAACTATATGAATGTCTATATGAAAAGTGTCTATGAAGACACTTTTCTATATGAAAATCATCTACGAAAACACTTTTCTATATGAAAAGCATCTACGAATATACTTTTCTATATGAAAAGCATCTACAAAGATTCTTTTTTGCATGAAAAGTGTCTACTAAGAAATTTTTTAAATGAAAAGTGCCTACAAAGCCACTTTTTACATGAAAAATGTCTACGAATACACTTTTCTACAAATTATCGTACAAAATTGAATATTTCTAAATATCGGAGACCATATAAAAAGGGAACTCACCCGAAACTTCATGTATTGACATATTCAGAGAGAGACGTGTCGATCAGCTGATACAAAACAGCTTCAAATTCTCCCAACAATAAAATTTAGAAATTCTATCTGGAAAAAAAGAAGAAAACGATTTTTTCTAGTAATTCAAACTAGAAACAATTCATTAATTTTGTTACAGAATATACTGACTAATAGAAAATATGTTCATCATTCATTCATTCCAAGAACGTCTTAACATACCGTTAGCATAATATTGGTTGAGAAATATTTAAAGCGACATTTTTCTATTCTTCGTTATAAATTTTTGTACCAGTCAACGGTATAGGATTTAACCATAATCTAAAAGAAATCCATAGCTGTTATTCGGAAATTTAAAATTTCATGTTGCACGAAATGTTTTATTATAGCATTTTTAATTGAATCTAGAATGGCTCCCAGCTTACATATAATCTGCCATATCTATTAATTAGACGAAAATGAGTTTTTGACAGAGAAAGGTCCTGCGGCCCAAAACATCTTTGTATCAATAGCGAGCTGTTTTTTGATTCTAACCTTTTAAAGAAAATAAAACACTAATGGATAGATCTGGAAGATCCAAACCAATTCGAGAAAAATGTCAAAGGTTTAAACAAGAAAAATTTAAGCAAATTATCCACAAACATGGTTAAAACTGTCAGATCGAAATGTGCGCTATCCCCTTTACAACCACCAATCTACAAGTAGTGGAATTGTTTAAAATTTGTTTTTCTAGTAAAATTAATGTTAGTGGCAACACTTGTCACCAAGATTTTTGTCAAGATGTATCGATATAAGATTGTGTTACTGGCTCAGTTGAGTCAAACCTTTTTCATTTAAACGGCGGCGAAACCGTCAAATTTCATAGTTTGTTTATATATTTTTTTTTAAATCATGAAATTTGCTCCACCAATTGTTTGTTTCTTACTACAAATTCCTCTTTATATGAAAATGCTTTCCCTTCATTTTCTTTTTGCGACAGCCAACTTATTTACATCTACTAACTTTGACAGTTTCGCTACCGAAAACAAAAACAATTTACCTGTTGTGATTGTAAAATTATATCTGTATCGTAATAACATCAACTTTTATCAATACATCTGGTTTTTCTTGAACCAATCGCTGCATGGGTGGCATGCCAGCGTGTTGCAGCTTGGTACATGGATGAAGAAGGCTAAAGAAGTTTTTCTTTCTGGATAAAAATGCAGTTAGGATGTCATAACTGCTGAGACTGTTATGTGTTTTTGTGGTGTAAACTGTTTTTGATTGAAATCACTTGCAAATTTGCTAGAAAAATTTAGGCATTGATTGAAATTATTGGGAAGTGAGTGAGATGGTTATGCAGCTATGTGTGTTAGGAGATGACTCTCTAACTGACCGATCTGATAGTGTCGACTCCATCTGTGGATAATTTAATTAAATTTACGTACGAAGCATTTGGCAATTTTCTCAAATGGGTGTCAAACTTCGACGATTTTTTTGTCATTTTAACGATTTGACCACACGATTTTAACACTGACGACTAACGATATTGATTGTACAAAATAACGATTTCTCGGCTTATCAATTTTTTCTGTAATTTTTCTACAAAGTTGCTTCAATTGTGTGTTGGCTGAGAACTACAATAAGCAATATTTTTCGAAATCAAAATACAAATTTTTTCTAAAAATTGTAGTTCAAATTTGCAATACCAATTTGTTTAAAATTTTGAATTTAAATTAAAAAAACTAGATACTGATAGACGTAGATCTGTGTACAGTTTATGGCGATATGGTTTGCAAAATATCAAGGTGAAAAATAGAAATATTTTGTATGTTCGTGTCATATTTATGGAGTATGGCGCAATAACAGACCGATCCGACAGATTTAACCTAGTTTTGTTTAATTTTCTTGAAAAGTTCAAGTTTGCCAAATCAATATAAATGTTTGTTATTCCATTAAATCATCACTGCTTTCCTATTACTTTTTGAACCCAAAACATAAAAATTGTAGGCAAACTTTGCACATGGCGCTGGCCAAATCCTCTAAGTCTCTTCTCCAAAATCCGGAGCAAAAAATATGGAAAAATATATCTATCACATATACGGTTTACAGGAATCAATTTAACATTTCCATATGTTCACACCTACCTTATCGAACTGAAGATTAACTGATTATCAATATTTGTATTTTATTTTGCGAAATTTTCTCCTAATTTGACGTTTAACTATGCTTAAACTCGAAATTTTAGAAAAATGCTATGCTTAGCGGAACATCTCGAAATTCTTCTTCGTCTATCTCATTTCTCTGTTTGTTCACGATTTAAAGAGCAACGGTTGCCATTCCATGACCCGTTGAAAGTCTCCCATTTTCGTAAATCAATCCCAAATTGGGCCATGTAAATAACAACAAATGAAATCAATTGCTATTGTGAATTGTGGAATATGTTAATAACAAAGACTGGAGAGTTAGATGATGACGCTCACTTCGTCACTCTCTTTGCGGGATAACTCCATTACTTTACATATTTTAGTTGCTATATTCAATCAGATGGGAAAAGAAAGGAATCGTCAAATTGCTTCCATTGTAATTGTTGCCACTTGTTATCATTTGTTATTTATCTATAATCATTTATTTAGCTGCAAATATTATATATATATTTGAAATTTACTGCAATAACGATATTTTCATTTCACTCAATGTTCCAGATGGGAAATTCTTGTCCGATGCGCTATTTGAACGCCATCAAACGATCTTCATCCGCACTATTTTTATCCAGATAGAATAAATGGTCTGTTTCCATCTCTCTCTTGAACAAAAATGCAAGTGAACGAAAGCGATTTGCTCGAATTCGACTGAATCTGCGTTTTTCTATCTCGAAAGCTTTCCTTCACCTGCGCTTACAGGTGTCAAAATTTGGCTTTTATGTATTCGGAAATCACATTATTGCCAGATCGCAAATTTTGAACTTTTGTTGCCACTTCTCTCAAAGGTAGCAAAAATCATCCAATTTTGTTCGGTGAAAGTGATCAGCTGCAAATGAGAGAGAGAATGGCAATGAGGGAGAGTGAGATGAAAATTAGAACAATACAGCTGTTCGCCCAGCTATAATTGCCGCAGGAAAAAAACGTAACCAAACCAAACTCCGTATGTCCAAACTGCTGCATTATTAACTTTTTCGGGATAAATGAAGAAATTATCAAACTTACGATAATTGTATTATTTTACACTTTTTATCATTCCCTGCCCATTTTGAAAATTTTTACTTTCAAAATATTGGTTCGCTTTCTTTGCCTTTACTCGATAACAGAACGGCAACTGAGTGATTTGGACACTGGCGTTCGCATAGTTGACAGTGCGTTCGAAATAGCGATACGCAATTTTGTATCAAAATGCTTATGCTATCGTTCGAGTCGTCGTCCACGTAGAAGTATAGTTAGTGAAATTCAGACTATAAGTATAGTATAGAGAGAAATACGAACGAAGCCTGTCAGGCCAAAAATTCTCTAGACAATTCTTTACTCTATGACAGCATTCTATAATGGATTTGTTGTTGAGAATTATTCAGTTTATTGTTAAAATACTTAACATCATTGTTGATATTATATTGGCCATAGTCGGCCGAAGGAAGTCCAATGAGGGGCTTCCTCCCATTAAGGATAAACTACTAACACTGCCGCTCGTTATCATAGTTAAACAATTGCGAAATCGTCAGGTAAGACCGAGTTAGGTTTATGGGCGGACAAGCTTGTAGCGCCATTTTATTTTGTCATGCAGTTGTCATCGACCCACTTAGTTGGACTTTATATCGAGCGAATAAAAGAGGTAAATACGTACATAAATGCCGTCGTCGAGGATCGTTATGAAGCTGCCATTGCTGAGGCAAAACGTGCTGACGATCTCATAGCAAAATGTCCAAATAACCAGTTGGCGCAACTCTTTTCCCGCTATCCGATATTGGGAGTACCTTTCACTGTCAAGGAGGCTTGTGGAGTCAAGGGTAAGCTGAAGTGTCTCAAAGTATAAGGTGAGTGACGGATAATGCGAAGAATAATGTTCCATTTACAACCAGGCATGTCACAGGTAGTTGGAAGTCTCCAACGCGTTGGAGTGAAGGCAAAAAGCGACAATGCAGCCGTGGAAAACTTGCGATCAGCGGGCGGTATACCGTTGTTAGTCTCAGCCAATCCGGAGTACTGTTTCAGCATAGAAACAAGTTCGCACGTCAACGGGACATGTTTGAATCCTTATGATTTTCGACGAACGTGTGGAGGATCATCAGGCGGTGAAGTATTTTGCTTTGAGTTCTACACATAGAATGTTGATAAGTTCTTGGTTAATTGTTTGTAAAAAGGGAGCTCTCAACGGGAGCGGTTCGACACTCTTTGGCATCGGAACGGACATTGCGGGATCTATACGCATTCCATGTCTGTTTAATGGAGTTTTCGGCCATAAGCCCACGGGAGGATTAATACCGAATAGTGGCATTTTTCCCTCCACCGACAATGCCGACTGTACACAGTATCTTCAAACAGGTCCTATAACGAGGTTTGCGGGTGATCTGAGCTTGATTTTGCATATAATGGCAGGAAATAACGCAGAGAAACTTGATCTCACTACACCAGTGGAGACACAGCACATAAAGGTATTGTAGTTTTCACTCGCAAGATTCACATGCAGATACAACCTGTAGAACATACCAAATATTCACAATGGGTTGTGAGGGGAATGAATTATAACTCCGTACGAACAAATATTTAATTTTTGATTTTTAAAAGATTTTGAAAAAACAGGCACCGCGGTCCACAGACGCGTTTCGTAATTGATTAGACTATTCAATTAAAAAATTGATTGAGCAAACTTGTGTTAAGATTAATTTCCCACCGGCTCGTTATACAAATTTGTATCGATTGCACAACGACAATAATTGTTAAAGAATAGTAATGTAGTATCAAATTTACGTCTGCAGATATTCTACTCATTTGGGTTTAGTGGTGTTAATGGATTACTACATCACCACGTTGAAGATGATATCCAAATTTGCATAATGAAGGCCGTACACATCCTGAAGCAAAGTGGTCTTGCAACGGAGGCTGTCGATATAAAAGGTTTCCGAAATTCAACAGAAATTGCATTGAGTGGCATAGCACGGCTTGTCGACCTTCCATACCTTCAACCCGATGGCACCAGCGCTCTAAATACGTTTTTCCAGCTGATATTGAGCACATGTAAACGAACTCAATATACAAAGAATGGCTTAATATTTGAACTAATGCGGCGTACGCACGCCTTTATGACGCCGAATAAACTGCTAAAATATAAAAATGAAGCGGAAAATTTGAAAAAAGAAATCATTGTGAGTAAGACAACTACAAGAAATAACGTTGATTTTTAATTGTAGAATGCTTTTAGAATTTACTTGATCCCAATGGAGTGCTCTTTTTCCCAACCTTTCCTGTTGCTGCAATACATCACCACACATCTGTTCTCTCGCAGTGGGCTATTGACTATCCTCTAATATTCAACATTTTAGGACTACCGGCTACCCATGTCCCAATGGGCCTGGATAGTAGGGGTCTTCCAATAGGATTCCAAGTAGTGGCGTGTCCTTTTAAAGATAAGTTATGCCTACAAATAGCTAGTGCCCTTGAATCAGCCTTTGGTGGCTGGACGCCACCAGTACAAAACGCATTTGAAACAAATTAAACATCGTTTGGTCGACATCGAAATTATTGATTCGCACAGAAACATCAAATATTTAAATTTACATTACAGAAGGATATATTAAAAATATGAAAAACAAACTTATGTATCGTAACGGTGGTGATAAAATAATTTATATGGAAAATATAAATTACAAATAGGCCCCCCCCTTCAACCCATTTTTTTACGGAAGAATAGAGAATAAGAAAGAGTTTAAGATTAGTTAAGCTTCTATGAGTTCAATAAGCCCTAAGAATAGCTAACTAGATATTTCTAAAATATACAAATACTCAACTGTGTTATATGTGGAATGATGAAAATTAAAAATGATTTTTCTTGGTAGTGTACAAAAGAATATACACTAAATTAGCTTAAGGCCAAGTATACACTTCCAAATTGAAAATGTTTCTTAAGTATTTGGTTGTAGTAGCACAGTCAATTTAGTAATCAGTCACAAGGATGAAGCGGTTCGCACTCCATGACAAGTCCATCTTCAGATCTCTTTGTGACTGAATCGATGCTGTTGACACATCATCAGTGTATATATATCTACTTATAAGCATTCTTCTGTACACCATCAAGAGAATTATCATTAACGTGGACACTGTGAAAACAAAAACACTCTGTGAAAAAAAAGTATGTTTACTTTGTTATTTTATTGTCCACATCTTCAATTAATTGGAGGCTTAAATAATCGATTGCTTTGTGTGTTAGTACTTACCTACCAGATTATTCTATCTTTTGCCTATATTCACTTTTATATTCTATAATATTATATTGCAGACATCAGGCTCTGATATTGCCTGTGTAAATGGAAACTTTATATTATTATTATATATATTATTATATATTATTATATCTTCAAATGAAAAAGGATCAATGGTGGAGGAGCTGTCACAAATAATGTTGTAATTTAATATATTAGCGCGAATGTCTTGCAAAGACAAAAGTGATAAGATGTAAATCAATTTTCAGGGAAAATGTATGTCATTGTATGTTTGCATTGCAAACTAATGTGATCGGAAATAACACAAAATGTAATTAGTGTTTTTTCCTTCATAAAGGCGTCACCTTTATTGTACCAATATTACCTTGTTCCAGCACAGAGGCTTATATCTGTCGATATGTTTAGGACCAAATCCGTATAGCAAGTGAAGTTTATTATATTTTTCCAACAAGATGGAGCGAGGTGGTTTCTATTAGCGGTAGCCGTTACTCGTTAAAACTTATGTATTTCAGTCTGAGTGAAAACTCAGACAATGTTCAAGCCGATTCGAGCATTACGAAAGGGGATGTGGGACTTCCAGAAATTCATTATAGCCAGTCATCCAAAACAAAAAGAGTGGCAGAGTTTTTATTTTGCTGTGAAAAAGCTTGGACAATTTTTTATAGGATAAAACAAAGTTATTCGCACAAGAACTTCAAATTTACATTTATATTACAGAAAAATACAATAAAAAGATAAAAAACGACGAGCTTTTAAGTACCGTAACGGTGGTAATAAAATCTAATTTCTGCGGAAAATCTAGCTAGAAAACATACATTTAGTACTTTGATTTTCATTATTAAGCAAATATAAATGCGTTCATTAAAAATATCAATATTTGTGCGAAAATCAGCTTCATGCAATATCTTGGCATTTTTTGTTAAATAGTTTGAGTTCATGTTACCAATTTAATAGTTTTTTTTCGCATATAAAGTCAGTTAACACAAATTATAAAAAATCTAATAATTTTTGATAAATGTTAATATCGCATATCTTTCCAAATTCCCTTTTATTTTACAGCAAATTACAATTTTTACTCATGTGCATGTTAGTGTTTCAGGGAGGCAACAGCAAGGTGATCTGTAAAATTTAGTATTCTGATAATTATTTACTCTAGACTTTTCTAACAAATAAACGATAACTTTAGTCATGCAACTTTCACGCAACACCATATTGCATATTGTTTATTATAATTTAGTGGTGGTAGAAAATATTCGACATAAGCAGAAATTTTATTATTTGAAGTGAATTATAATATATGTAATTCGTGTTATCTTCATTCGTTTCACAAATAATATCGTAATAATTATATAGTATATAATAATATATATAGAAATACGGTTTGGGTACTTTAATAATGAATACAAAGAACTAGAAAATTATGTTGATTAGATGATGATTACACTTTTTTACAATTGTCATAAAATTGAGAATCAAATTCAATTATAAATATAAATCTAATCGAGTAAGAAGCGTAAATATGAATAAAGATCTCACATTTTAAGTTTACCTTAGTTCAAACAACAACGATTTTCTTTTTTCTCGGATTTTTTCCTTATTTTGGACTTTTTACTATGGTTTATCTTTTTCCTTTCATTATCAAGTTCTAGCAACACTGACTGCAACGGTATTGAGCAAACTAGCACTGTTAACCACGCTGCTCACGGAGAAAACAGTGATCAGGAAATGTTGATTCGTAATTTCTAAAGCAGTGCGTTCTACCTTTGAGTATCACAATATTGGATGGAAGATCACTTACTAAGCAATTTGCTATTTTTCAGGCCTGTCACAGAATTTCATTTCGACTGCTTCTGATTTCCTAATTGAAGTTGATACCTTTTTACTTAATTAAACACAAAGAATATAAGTAAAGGTTCCTTCTATGAATAAATAATATTGTTTTTCATTTATTTTTCTACATTTTAACGCAATAATTGTTTAAACCAGAACCAGTTTAAGCTGTTCCGGGTGTTCTACCTTTCATGGCAACCCTGCCCAACTCATATCGTTAAAATCTCTTTAGTGCACATTTGTGAATCTTTGTAAAAATCAATGCATCAATATTAACGAAAAGTGGATTTTTGTCACCCACCTCTATCTTGGCTTTTTTAAGTCAGTCTACGATCGCTTTCAGGTAATTTTAAACGGAGGTGTCAATTTCATTAGTTTTGCACAAATAATAATTATTACATTTTTGCATATATTTTAATAAACAAAAATACGCTATTGTGTTATTACTACGAAATGTACTATAGTTTTTCTTAAATAAAACAAGTTTTAAAAATTTTTCGTGCAAACTACTTTTATCTTCGAACTAAATTGGAGAAAAATGTGTATATGGAATACCATAAAGTAAACGTGTCCTGTATGCAAAAAAGTGCGGAAGGAACTGTTTGTCGTTTTGCAGAGATTATTCGAACCGAATGAGTTCGCAAAAACGACGAAGATCAGGTCGATGTTACTGTCTCAACATCAAACAGTGGTGAGCAATCTGGAAAATGATGTACGTTCACACTTTTGGGAATTAACAATTTTAATCGGAATCTGAAAAAGGTAAAGTGAAATCGATCGAAATAGTAACTACTGAATTATTTATAATCATTTCAAACCCACTCCGTGACAGGTTTGATAATATCGTTGATCGGTCTCTTAATTAAAACAAAAAAAAAAAAAGACAAAATTTATTAATAACTCAAAATTGGCTTTTCTTATTCAATTTTAATATCTATCAGGCGCTATTAAAACCTCTGTGATAGGTTTGATAATATCGTTGATCGGCCTTTTAATTTAAAAAAAGAGAAAATTCATTGATAACTCAAATCTGGCTTTTCTTATTCAATTTTAATATTTACGACGATTTCGAACGACAGTTTAACTAGTTTTTACTAGGCTGGTCGATTACTCGAATGCTCGAAGTATACATCAGATATATCGAGATGATCGTCGCTTGGGTTTCTACACAAAACTTATTGCATTTAGGAAACGCTACAATATTTTTCTTAGTAACAATAAACTGGCGTTTTTTTTTTTTTTGTTAAAATACAAATTTATTATGTTAACATTTAAGAAAATAAATTAAAAATAATATTTATTCACAAAAAGGGCCTTTAACTCAAAAAATATTAACTAAAAATACAAATTCCACTTGGAAACCAAAACTGTTTTAATTTTGAATGCATTTTTTCGTTTTTCATTTTCTAAAGAAACAAAGCGCAGAATTAATTCAATTTTATAATATAACCCCATATATCAAGAATTTCAAACAGATATATACATATATATAGGTAGATAGAGGTTTAATATCATCTTCAGGAGCAGAAGGTATGATATTTCCTATGATTCAAAATAGGTCGTTAGGGCGCATAAAAAAAGCAGGGGCTCCAAAACAAACTCTGATATTTAAAATATACTCGTACACAATTTTACAGCGATCAATATCAGCTACACATAAATTCCTGATTGAGATAAAAACATAACAACAAATTGCTGGAGCGTTTGACGTTACACCTGCGGAAATCGTGTTAATCATGTGAGTCATGTTTGTCACGGAGTCAAAAAGTTGTAATTGTTTAGACGCAAAAGGCGATTCCATTCATTTCATCGTATACATCGGAGGTGCCATATGTGTCCGGAAAGCCGTACTCGCCCTTAGTTCTTTGCAGAATGTTTCTGCCTCTGGACGGTAGTCGTAAAATTCATGCACCGAAAAAATTGAATAGTAGATATGAACTAAAATTTCACCCGTATCGTAGCTGATACACCTCTAAATAAGGCGTAGTAGACGCGGATTAATTGGTGTTTACTAATATACGTAATGTAACTTAGAGCGCAATTGATACTGATGATCAATGGCAACTGATGCAAAACAACCATTTAGTAGTAACTAATATATATATATTAATATTAAATTTATGTATAAGTAATAAAAAAATTTGCGTTATATTATGGAGTAGCTCAAAATTCCAATTAAAGTTATAATTCCGTATTATAGGACCAAAAACATACATAGTGGCAAATTCTAATAAGTGAAGTAGGTCGTCATATTTAAATCATATTTTTCTGCTATTAAGATACATTAACTTTTTTATAACATTAGTATTGGAAAGTTGTATAATGCATTTGTTACTGAATTATGAAGATACGTTGTAATATTGTAATTTTCAAATCGGCCTTCGGGCTTAAAATTACAATCCTGAATAAATAAATAAATAAATAAATAATATATATATTGATATATCAATATTGATATATTGATATTGAGTACATAATGATGATTGTTATTAGAAATGTCAAAGAAAACACCAAGTAATTGTTTATAACAACATTTATTTATTTTAGTTATTATATATTTATAATATATCTTATTTTTTGTTAAATAAATACATATTGTTTTTATATTCAGGAGCATTAGGTCATCATCCTAAGTCAGTCGTGATGCATTCTTTTTAGAAGTACGGCTTTTCTCTACCAAAAGCTTCTTTCAAAATGTCTTCGACGTGTCTTTCAATCTTAGAAGACAATTTGGCCGATGAAAGTAAATGCCTGCATAAAAAGGGTCTTCTAAGAGTCTCTTATATAGAATAATACTTCCAAAAACCATCGGCAAAAGTAAGAACTGTCTTAAGAGGAAATTGTGATGAACAACCGATTTGATGTAGCAAATTGTCACTGTTTAATCCTAAACGTTGAAATTCGTTTTTCTGGCAATCCATTTACAATGGGTAGACAACCATCATTTTTACTTTAAAATCAGTTCAATATTTGGTTACGTTTCCACTCAAATAATATGAACAGATTCTAACGAATGACGGCTATTGAAAACAGAAGCCACCTCGCTCCATCTTGATTATGAAAAAAATGTAAAATTTCACTCTACATACGGATTTCGTTCCAGCTGGATCAAGCCATCTGCCCTTGCGCAAAGAAAAGGTAATATTATTCTAAATAAAGATCACACCTTTACTTGAAAGGAAAAAAATTAGTTCACTTTTGTTTTATTTCCTATATTCTAATTGCTACATTGCAACATTTGGTTCTTCGTGAGCCGGATATTTGGACTAATTTTGCTACCCAAAAATTAATCCTTCGCGAGCCGGATATTTGGATCAATTTTGCTACGCAAACAGTCGCCAAAGACAACTTCCGCAAAAAATAACATAAAAATACTATCCTAACAGAAAATTTTCTTGAAAAAACATTTTTCATACAGAAAAGTGCCATGAAAGGCACTTATGAAGAAAGTATAAAGGAAGACACTTGCCAAGAACAAGAATGCATAGAAGACAGTATCACTGAAAGCCCTGTTCATGAAGAAAGATGTCATTAAATTTATCATATGACACTTCTGCGCCTTCCACGACATTATTTCTGTGGAAAGGACTATTTTTCATACGAATATTGTCATCGAAATGCCTTCCAGGTGTCTTCCAAGATACTTCCTCTTGGAAATTAACTCTGTTTAGAATATCACATTACTCACAGTAGGAAGGACATACTCCGATATTCCACAGAAATGTTTCACCCTTGCGGAGGTTAAAAAAAAATAACAAAATGTTCTGCCTTTGAAATGTAAGATTGTAAAGTTAACTGGAATGCTTTAGATGCAAAATTTTTGCAATTCAGACTCTCTGTCATTCAATATTTATTTTCCTTAATATTTACAATTCCATTTTTCTTCATTTAGCCTATTTTCAGTGCACTTTAAATTGAGCGCTGTAAGTTAATAGTTGCTAGTTAATTTTATGTTATATATTATATAAGTTTTATTTTTTTTTTTTATTCTAAATTTTCAATTTTTAATGGGAGTAATATTTATTTTATGTATCTTGTAATTTGCTTAGTAATGACTGTGAGCCCTCAAATTACAAGATTGTTAAGTAAATAAATTGAAAAATGAAACGGATATGGTAATATCTGACGTCTATTTTCATGTGGCAATTTCAAAATAACAAAATTCGTTTACAATTCCAACAATAAAAAGCTTGGTAGCAACTAATTAAAGTAGTTCACAGTAAATTTAATAGTTGTATTATTGTTGTTGCATATTGTAATTTACTTATAATTGGCCGGAAGGCTTTAAATTACAAGCCAAAAAATAAATAAATAATTTAATTTATTGAAAATCAATTACGGATTGCTTCAACTATGTAACTTCGATTTTTCTTTGCCTAATTTGAACAGTATTTGTCTTTGCGACACAAAAAATACCAAATGGCTAGAAATTCCCGGAAATTCGCCCAACTCAGTCGAAGAAACTAGAAATAATCGACCACTGAATTTGAATTATCAGTAATCATGACCAGCGTGTATTCAAGTGTAAGTAGAGGAAGAATTAATATTGCTATAAATCTCACAATATTATAAAATTCGATTATCTAACCAGCAAGTAAATTTTTTTATTCCATGACGTTAAAGTTTCCATGTGGAACGCAAACAACATTGACCACAAACTCTACACCACCAAAAGTCAGCTCAAATTTGCAACAAATTTTTATTCTGCACAGCCAGGAAATTAAATCAAATTTAATATCCAAGGAAAATTTTTATCTGCCTTTCGGACTTTCGTAACGATGAAAAACATCAAAAAATCAGAATTATAAAGCTTAAAACTACGTCAGAAAATTTGAAAAATGTCTTCAATATATCCATGCTACAGAAAAGAGCACCAATTAAAGAACAAAAGTGCAGGCCAACAAAGATCTATTATTTACCTTTTCTTCAACATTTTCACTATTTTGATTAACAAAACTTGTTCCAGCGACTTGCAACCGCTTCAGCAGGAAATCGTTTAAGTTGTTGCATTATAACAGTCTCAAACCAACCAGTGAACGCTCAAAGCCAATAAAGTTTCGAATTTTTCAGAGTTCCTGCCCCCCGTGCTAACACCACACTGAACGTGAGCGCCAAAATTCCAATACCATTCACTTAAATTTTCTCAACGAACAACTTTTTATGCCCATAACGCCGATTAATTGATGCCGTTGCTGTTGGAGCATTGGCTTTGAAGTGTACGCCGCAGTTGCTTGTATCAGCAGTATTCGTTCCAGCAAATTTAGTACAGTGTTCACTCCAGCGACAAAGCATTGCCAGGATGAACTTTTGTATTTCGAAAACCTTAAAATGAATGGGAAATAATCGCCGTTTTGCACAATAAAACAACCTCAAATTACATAAATATTTCAATAAATTTTAAATCTATGCATTTTCTTCTATGCATTTATCTCTCGAACAAACAAACTGCCATTGGCAATCGACATGTAAGATTGCGCGGCTATTATTATATTGTTTTTGTTTGCTTTTCATATATTTCCATTAATATTTTTATTCATTTTTGTTCTGCCGAGATGTTATCAACTTATTTTTTAATGCGATTAAGCGGTGGCACGGTCGTTTTTAGAGTTATAGGAAATGTTATGAAATAAATATTAAGATATTTATTTATATTACCTTAGGTAAAGTTGTATTTCCCAAATCTCACTTCTTTTCGAATATGCCATACAAATACGATGAACACAAGAGGAAATTCAAATAATTAAGAAAGGTAGAAAAAGTGTTCATACCAACATATTTTTGATGATTCTACGATGATGGTATTTTATTTGCTATTAAGCTAGCTAGAAAATAAAGAGCCTGACCAAAATTGCGCCGCCCTCATGCACTACATAATTTGGTTTCCAAGTATCCTTAAGAGAAAATTAGCAAATACTTCTTACGCAATTTAACCAAATTATTCACAAATAAGGTTAAATCTATCAAATTGGTCCATTGGCGTTTCCGCCTAAATGTACGCAGTAGTTCGCATATAACGTTGAAAATTTTAACTTTTATCAAAAGAAAAATTTAAAACGAAACGAAGAAAGAAATTTGAAAAGACATTCAATTAAAATCATTCCAGAAAGTCATATACCTAAGAACTTGAAAGTAGGAAATACAAACGAGTAACATCTTTTATGTTCTTTATGTGCGTATTTTGGATATACGTGCGGAGAGAGAGAGAGAAAATCTGCGTATGTGTAACATTTGAATGAGGTGCAATTTTTGACAAATTTAAGTATTGCCCGCAATGGAAGCAACAATTTTATTGTCGTCCATCAGCGCTTTTTCTAATTTAATTTTCAAATGTCAGAATTGTCGTTAACCATTTGTTTCAAACACTTCTGTGTAAATAGTAATATCATAACACACCTAAATCATTCAAGAAAATAATATGCTGAAGAATTTGAACGTAAGAATCCTAAATAAGTAAAAGTTTTTTAATTAAGGCATCAATTTCGACTATCCCCTAAAAAAAAGCACGGCTAATAGTATGATGGTGTGAAAGATACAAATGTTGTGCGGCTGTCACTTTATTTTATTTTGCGCCCTTTCCTGGTATTTAGCAACTCTGTTCTCAGTACTAAAAATTAGTACATAATTTTTTTTCGAACTCAACTAAACTTATCTCGCCGTCATTTTCAAATTGTTCGTCGTCGAATGATAAGCGGTGGAACGGAGTGACGGTGTGAAATCATAACTTTCGATCATAACATTCTCAAAAGGGAAAATTACACATAAATAACAAGTACTCGGTTTAAAATATCGCCTTTAGAAGAAAGTGAAACATAAATGTGCCTTCACACTGCGAAGACTAAAATCTTGTAAGCCAGTCCACGAACTTTCCACTAACCCCCCTTAACAAGCAGACAGTTTTTTTTTCTACACAACAAATCTGCGGACAAAAAGTACTTAATAAATTTATAATGTGTTAAATGATACGCCACGCACAAAAAAAAAAAAAACTTTAAAATTTATTGACATCAGGAAGTGTTCATCGAAGTGCCCGCGTGTCCAACAAGTGAATGCTGTAGCGTAGAAGGACGATAAAATTACGCTTCGGTTGTAGTGTTAATCTAATGAGCAGCATACACAGATATAAATAAGCATTCAAGCAATCTGCATTAATTCGGGATTGATTGGCTTGAGCGATTTTTGTTCGCTTTTAACTAAACTTACGTAGTACGTACGTACTACGGGCAACATAGCTACCTACATAGAGACAGTGTATACGCGAGTGAATGTGTGTGTGTGTATTTTGTGATTCGTGTGATTCAACAACGCAACGAAAATAAAGCAAACAAAAACTTATACGAGCAGTCAAGTCTGCCAGCCAGTCAGTCATACATACAACGAACGCGCTAAACAGAGAACGCACTGGCATTCACACCAACCATAGAGAACAACGAGTGTAAGCGTGACAGCGCTAGCGTGAGTCATAATCCATATCGTGAAGTGAAATGAAAATGCGGATAAAGAGAGAATCGCCGTGTCTATTGCTTAGATTTATGCCAATCACCAAAGTCGGTAAGTTTTTGTTCCCTTCGATCAGCTTTCATTCCTCCCCGACATCGTTCCTACTCATCACCCCTTCCCCTTATCAGCCGTTGTAATCATTAAACGTCCCCTAACGACAATGCTAGTATGGAAATATATATATATATTTATATTTATATATATAGTGCACACACTCATACGTCGAAAATAAGTTTCGTAATGGTGAGATTGATAATTTGTACTCCCTTTTGTTGACAAATTGGGCGAGCTGTATTTGTGACGTCGCAACGGTATCGGCAGCTTGCACATGACACTATCCATTACGTAGCTAAAGAGCTACCTCAGATTCCCCCAAACCCCCTCACATTCTTCACATTGCTGGGAATTTGTTACTCACTGAGGGTTTCCTCAGAGTGTTCATCACCCATCTAATGTAAATTCCAGTGAATGACGTGCTGCAATCACTCACACAGGTGACTGTGATCTGTAATAATTTCTTGGTACTAAGCGATTTACAATGAAACTCCAGCATGTTATTACTCACTGTCTATTTAAGAATCGTATTTTATTTTCTTTTTGTGTGCTAAGTAATTAAGCGTTCGTACAAACATACATACATATACGCACATATTGACGTATACACGTAAGTAAGTATATTTGTTGTACATCATCGCGATGCTGCCGTTGTTATTATTGTTGCCGTTGTTACTGACGGTGTTTACTCATTATAAGAAAATTGTAAACATTTCGTGAGTCATCATCCCTCGCATCAGTAAGAGAAATTCCTTTTGTTGTTGTCGTCAATGGCTGTGGAGAGTTGTTTGTCGTCCAGATCGGAGCGGCGTTGTGGTTCCAAGCCACAAAAATATCACGTTTTTCAGCCACTTCTTCGTTAGTAGACAACACTACCGAATCGCTTTGAAACGACCTTTCGAGTACGAGTCGTCGCCGAGTTGTTTAGCAGTTGAATTTGTTTCTTTTTTTTTTCTTTTGTTATTACTGTTGCTTTGTAACTGGTATTCCGACCCAACACCAACAATAAACCCAACCGCCATTTACTCACACGCAGACATTTTTTTCTGTATGCATGTGTCTGGTTGCCCATTTCTGGTGCTTTTTTAATGCGCCTTTACGCTCCTTTTCCTCAAAAAAAAAAAACTAAAATAAACTCAACAAGTTACAGGCTTTACGACGTATCATTCACTTCATTTTTAAATATGTATATATGTATGTATATCAGGATTTTGTTGTATTAGGTTGTTATATATATATATATATATTTCATTGTCTTCCTATTTCTTATTCCTCACGTTTGCAGAATACGGTAACAAAAGGCCGAAAGATAACCTGGATACCACTTGTGCAGAAGATAATCCAAACTCCTCGTCTAATCGGTCACCGTTGACGAGGAGTTGCAGCAGTCCAGCTGTATATGGTAAGTCCTAAAATATGGTTTTATTACTTGGAACACCACATTTACACCCTTGGTCATGTCATTAGCATAAGGAAGATATTGCTCGAGTTATTTACATTGCGTAAAAGTGTACACCTGAAGTGTAAAGCCGGGTACCACCAGTGGGTCCTGTGTTCTGCCAGATGTGCAACTTTTCCTATTTGCACTTGCAAAAACATTCATGTTCCCCAAAACTAAGGATGGTCGCAAAAAAATCCAATAAAGTTCGGGAACATTTGGGCTCATGATTTACTGCTTTTTACTCGGAAAAATTTGTCGAATGAAACTACACCGTTTCTGACTAAAATTAGTAGCTTCCGAATAGCTTTGAGGAAAGGTTAATTGAAATTGAATACGTTTAATTTGATGTTGAGAAAATAATAATGGAAAAGAAATGAGAATTCCTGATAAAAAATTGAGGTAACTTCAACTAAAAATGAGAAGTACCATTTGATACTCGAAATTTTTCAATAAAAACAGTGAGTTTCTACCTTGTATATCGAAAATTCATCAACTAAAACCGGAAAATTCCATTTGCCATTGAGAAATTAATTTTAATAGTAACATTTTCTACATGATGTGGCGAAAAATCGAGAATTCCTAATAAAAATTGATTTAACATCAACTGAAAATGAGAAATACCATTTGGTATTTTTAATTTAACTTAATTTATTTATTCAGGATTGTAATTTTAAGTCCTAAGGCCGATTTGACTGGAAAAATTTCAATAGAAAATTTGAATTTCTACCTTGTGTATCGAGAATGTAACAATTGAGACCGGGAAATTCCATTCGATATTGAGAAATTACTTTCAATAATTAGATTTTCCCTCAGATGTTGCGAAAAGAATAATTGAAAACGAAATTTTTTTCTTTTAATGTTGGAAAAAATATAATTAAAGTACAGAATTTTTAAAGCATTCTCTTCTTTGGCTTGACTTAGGTCTCGCAAGCACGCTATTTGTTGTTCAAGTACTGGAAACTGATCTAAAAAACGCCTATATATGCTTCAATTGTGTTCGGTGATTAATTAACCTATATTATTTCCTAAGTAGGTTTAACAGGAGGTAATGCATATTTCAAACGCACATTGTTTAGATTACGATAACAAACGATGTAAAAATAAAAGCATATACCAATAGGCTGATTTTAGCGCCACTTTGTATTACCAGCTCAGTATACAAAATTCTCGATTTGTTAAATTTCAATTTAATTTTTTGCAATATAAGATAGAGATTCTCATTTTCAATAAATGATATTACTTGGAACATCCCATTTTTATGTGATATTTTTTGTATATAATATGAAAATTCTCATCTGCAGTTCTTGCCGGAAGAAGTTCTCACTTTTAATTGATGTGATGTCATTTTTAATTGGTTTTGGAACAGAAAAAAATAATAGATAAATAAAAATAAACGACGGGGATCGAAAAAGAAGACGACACATTTAACCATTTGATATTTGTTGAAATTTTACAGCCGTTATTAGTTTTCCGCTCCAGTACCTTTGATATTTTGAACAAAGGGAAGTTTTGCACATTATCTATGCTGCTACTTTTGCTATCAATAAGTTACTGGAACTGAGCTAGCGTGCCATTTAATTTAATTTAATTTATTTATTCAGGATTGTAAGTTGTAAATGTTTAACAAATTTAGGGATATGTAATGAATTGTTTAATAGGTTAACTAATCCAAATCATGATTAACCATTTAATCGAATAATCAAAAATTCTGATTGTTCATTCACATCAATTTTAATTTTATTAATCAGTTAATTTGAACTTTGGTTAATCCAAAGTTATTATTATTTCAAGCGTCAAAAAAGCATACCGGAATATTTTGAGTGCGTTACAACACAGCATATAAAATATGAAATATTAAATTTTTTAAATTCTGTTCTTTTTACTTATTTCGATTAATGAACGTTGCGATTAATCGATTAAATAATGTACGTAAATAAGAATAATATAAATGTATGATTAGTCAATTGATTGATTAATTCTGAATTTGGTTAACCGGATGAAATGATTAATCGCACATCTGTGAACAAAATAATTAATTTAAAACTATGTTTCAAGATGATATGTTTGAACAAAAGAATGGAAAAACTAGGTTCCCAATTATAGACAAAACGAAAAAGATTGAAAGAACTGGGTGGGGTCGTATTCATAAATAATTATTAATGGCTTAATAGTCCATAATTACACAGTGCAAACATTCGTAAAATCGTCGATATATCATTATGAATATTGAATTGATGAAGTTTTTTTTTATTGCAAAATTACAATGTTTTTAAATCGATGGATTGCTTATTAAACATATGCATCGATCAGACATGAAATGCCTTTTCATACAAACGTTCCATTTTGAGTATAATAAAAAGTATCGAATAACTCCTACTTAAGTCTAAAACAATTTTTTTCACTTGTTGCTTAGTGTAGTTCCAGAGGAGGAGGTTTCAACGCAATAAAGTGTACGATTCATATTTTAGTTAGACGGTGTTGCCTTAGAAACTGTCCAGATATATAGGCAAAATTTGTCAAACTGTCATCACAATTGTATGTAGAATATTGGAGAGCATATTCGGTACACTGCTTGCTAATCCAGGCAATTGATTCGTCGAAGCCCAATTTACGGATTATTAAACTAAAATTAAACTTGTTACTTTGCAATTTTTATTTTTCGTGACCTTCTGGGGGGCGCACGACTACTCGATTTTTATCGGTCACTCATAATAATACGTAAAAAATGATAGTAACCAATCCTAGAAATATATAATATAATAGAAATATATAATCCTGAATAAATAAATTAAATAAATCGCCACCTAAAGTTAAAAACGGCGTAACTATAATTTTCAGTATTTTGAAATTTTCTTTTATAAAGTGAAGTGAATAAATAGTACCTTTTTGACAGTAAAGTCAACAGTTCAAAAATCCTACAAGATTGAAAAATTTAGAAATATTGGATACAGGAAAATTTTAATTTAATTTTTATATACAGCTTGCAATTATTTGTTTTATTTTTATTTGTTTCTGGCTTGTGATTTAAAGCCTTCCGGCCAATTATAAGTAAATTACGATATGCAACAGTTCATCTGTTAGATTTAATCTGCTCAATATTATAAGTTAAAAAAAAAACACGTAATAAAAATTAAATATAAAATTTATAAAAATATAATATGATTTTAAAGAAATTATGATCATTAAAGACAAAAAAAGTATGAAAAAAAGGCTAATTCAAAAGTTAGAAGTTAATCGGTATATAATCTGGAAATATCGGTATATAATCGGTATGTAATAAACGCTGCTCACAATTTAATTGAAAACAACATTTTACAGGAAAGTCTGAAAGTGTTGCAGAATGTGCCTTTTGTAAGAATCAGGACATAATTTCAAATATTTTAAATAGCTTGGTAGAAAATTGTAAATTCGAGCTACTCTTACTACAAAAGCACGACCCATGAGTGTGGTTATTTTAGGCATAAGAAGCTGCTTATTACGAGTGGAATGTGAAAAATTAGGAACCTTTTGAGCAATTCAATAAAAAAAGAATACACAATAAAAATTAAGCATATAAAATTCCAACAGATTTCATGTGAAGAAAACTCAATCACTTTTGTTTGTTTAAATCTATTTGCATTTCATTCTGTATTGCAATTTGCTTTCATTTGACCGCCTTCCTGTCTGTTCGAAATAGATTTCATCAGGGAATATAGTTTTGCTCGATAAATTGGATCAAATAAATAAATTAATAATATTGGTTTCTATATAAATACTTTACTTTCCAACGGTATTTTGATCGATCTCTTTTGCATCGCCCATCGAGTTCATTGTGTTTATTCGAACATTAACGGATCGAAATTACGAGATTAGTTGTTTCAATCTACCACGCAATACAAATCCATATCCGAATTACTGCTTTTCTGCATGACAACTTTAGCAGATGTTACAATCTCGTGCATTCTTCTCCTGTCCATCGCGACCTCTTTGTAAAAGAAATGTCAGCTTTATATTTTTAATTTTAATTTTAATTTGTTTATTCAGGATTGTAATTTAGATCCGTCGAAGACACCTTGGTAAATAGTTTGTGCACACCATGGGCATATGGTTAGGTCATGACCTTATTATGTTAGGGGAAGCCATCAACAGTTGAATTATTTCTTTTCTTTTAATGTAAATGAATTCTTGTAATGTTTTCATATAATTCCTATTTAAGATAAGCGATTTGTTCTGCTCACCTAAGAAGCATCGGTGTTAGCATGATCAGATGAATATGCGATGATATTACCTAGAACTACTTTCTGTCCAAGTTAGAATTTCTCCATATTAGGGACAACGATGTTTTGCATTATGTTAATTAAATTATTCTAAACCCACTTTGTGGAGGAATGTCATAAGCTAATATCTCAGTTCAAACAATTCAATGCATTTAATGGTGCAACCGAATTTTTAGCTCATGGTAAATTGTTTCTGAAGATTGATTTTAAACTGGATAACCATGTTATTAATGGCGCTTTGCGTTAAAGAGTATCATTGACGTTTACATTGTGGTTTTTGCTACTGATTTACAGCGTCATGGACGATACTCTCTGAATCATCTTCAGATTAACGGGCGTATTAAAAACATTCTCATCTAAAACACCGTGTATCGGCATGATCCAAAGGATGCGGTATACATGGCCTGCTCTAGAACATAATATGTCGTCTTAGTGCGATTTTGAAATTTTGAGTTTTAATTAGGCAGACACCATAAAAACGGTGTATGGGTTGGACGGATGGCTTCTCCACATGTCTATGAACACCATCTACAGAAATAAATTTCTGGAAAATTTTCATTTTCCTATAAATTGGATAAAATTGCTGATGCCTCAAATTAATTATGGTATTGTAGTTTTTTTTCGAGAACAAATCTTGGTTGTCTTAGGAAAATTGAAAGGATTTTTAATATGATAGTAAGGTATGTACCTATATATAGTTTGAGGCGCTATGATTATATATCACAATATGCTATACGTTTTCTACGTGTTCCCATTTAAGAATTATGTGGAATTCCGAATCACTAAGTCGTTTTATAAATTGGTAATATTTGGTTCATCACCTTTACTGCGAAGTAGATTTAGGTTCACTAGATCAACTAGGAATCCACAACTTCTAATGTCTCTTACATGGGGCTCGTCTACATTCTTAAGTCATTTACGGTGCGCGTTTGCAGAGCTTGGAATCGACCTCCCAGCATCTACGAAATTTTGTTTATCCAAATCAAGTCTTCTTTGCATTAAGCGAACTTTATCAGTAGTCCATTTTGCATTATGAGCTCCTTTTTATTTGCTTTATAACTCTATTTGGTTGGGGACCATAATATATACCTTGTTTTTAACATTAGAATTTATATAGTTTTTAACTTTATTTTTTATTATTTTTTTTTATTTTTTTATTTGCTTTATAAATGTGTAATTTTTTTTTTCAAAATATGAACTGCCCGTTACCTTGAATGAAGCGCATCAAAACGCTCAATTTGAACGCATCTTAGATTTGAAAATGAATCCCATCACCGGTATCTCCTCCAAATGGTGGGACTATGAGAAAAAGAAGTCAAAGAACTAAGTAGTTGTTGCGAAAATCGTTAACTTTATTGCAATGTGTAGTTTCTGCTTTTGTACATTTAAGTTACACACTTCCTAAAGCTTTCACATTGTCAATCATATGCGAATAAGTGCATATAATAAATACAAAAATCAATGATGCAATGAATGCTATTATAGAATATAAAATATATTCAAGCACAACGTACAATAAATCTATCAACATTTTATCAAATAAAAAATGTCAATTTCTATTTGAAAAATACATCATTTTCTCTTTAGAAATATGTTTAAAAAAAATTCTCATGGAAAGAACTTTGTATTTTGTTTATCTCAAATTAATTTTGTATAAATGTAGAAATATATTTTGAAAATACGGAAGCAAAGGCGAAAATTAATTATTACTATTAGAAATTAATAAACATGATCGTAATTTTTTAAAATATTAATGTATTTTGGAAACGTTCTTCAAAAATTGTAAAACGTATTCGAGATATTAAAATTGTCTAAGTTGGGAGTAGTTTTAGATAACAAACTAGGCTTTAGCTATCATGTGGATATTGTAGTCCGCCGTTTAAATTATTCACTTCGACGTTTTTATTACACTGATATAGTGTTGTCTAGATCGATTAAGGAGAAATTGGTTCATGCTTATATCATGTCTAGTATTCTATATTGTTTAGAGCTATATAGTGGGACTAATAAACAAAATATGAGGAAAATTGAGATGGCGTTTAATAGAGTTATGAGATATTTGTATTCACTGAGGCGTCGCGTTCATATTACACCTCATGTTAAGCATTTCTTGGGCTGTAGTTTTAAAATTTATATCGATTTGAGGTCTTTATTGTTATTTTATAAAGTTGTTCGACTGTGTAGTCATAAATTTCTTTAATTCGTTTAATTTTTCACATTCCACTCATAATAAGCAGCTTCTTATGCCTAAAATAACAATACTCATGAGTCGTGCTTTTGCAGGAAGAGTAGTATGAATTTACAATTTACTACCAAGCCATTTAAAATATTTTAAACTATGTCCTGATTCTTACAAAAGGCACATTTTGCAACACCTTCAGACTTTCCAGTAAAATATTTTTTTCAGGCTCACAATAGCCTTTACCGATTATCTTATATTATCAGATTATATACCGACTAACTTCTAAATTAGCCTTTTTTGTCTTTTATGACCATAAATAATATAACTATTAAAATCATGTTATATTTTTATAGATTTTGTATTTATTTCTTTTAATACGCGTTTTTTTAAATTTATATTATTGAGCAGATTAAACCTAATAGATGAATTGTTGCATATTGTAAGTTACTTATAATTGGCTGGAATGCTTTAAATTATAAACCAAATAAATAAAAAAAAGTAAGCGTTGTGTCAAAATAATTTCACAATTTCCAATTACCGGTTGTTTTCCCACACTTTCATGTATTTATTCTGTTTGATAACCCTATTCGAATAGGCATAAGGATCTACTACTTTACTGCTTTGTTTCGACTTGTGTGCAATAAATCACTGTAGCCGCTATCAAACGAAATTCCGAGATGCCAACATATTCCTTTGTGTTCGCTAAACCTAACGAATTACAAACAGTCTGTCGAAACAATATATAAAAAATTGTTTTTTATATCTCTTTTCCTTTTTCCCCTGGTCTGGTCTAAACCAAAGAAATTTTTAAATACAATTTTACTTGACAAAGATTACAAATTTCAATATTTCTTCTTGGTGGCCAGCAACAGAGCTAAATGCAATTTAAGAGCTACTTTCCGATACTATTCGCTAAAACGAGACCCGTGTATGATAACTTTTTACCTACTGAATTCACTTGTTAAGTGCAAAAAAATCGGATTTTAAAATCTGCAGAAAATTGTTAAAAAGTAGGGAAAATCCTTCTAAAAAAACTGAAGTCTTTGAGGGCGAAAAATATCATACCTATCGGTTAATTTAATGTGAGTTTTCATTTAATAACTTTATAAAACTGAAATATTTCAAACGTAAAAGCAATTGATTATAAATGTTTTACTCACTACAGAAATTGTGATCATAAATAAGAATTAATATCCGTTTTTATTTAAAAATATACAAATATTTATATTTTTCAATTTTTTTGATATAACATTCCAACATGGTACGTCACGATATTTCATTTCATTTATTGACGATATATTCGTCGTGATGCAGGAAGGCCAAAAAAGCCAATTATAAAACATCACAAAAAAAATCTTTAATACAATATTAAATATCAAAAAAAACAATAATAAAATAATAAAGTTAAGGGTTAAAATTACAATCCTGTATGAATAAATTAAATTAAATTCAAAACGACACAAATTCAAAAGTTAATAGTAAAGTTTATATTATGGCTCCCCAACCATCGATATTGATAAATACGTAATCATCTGTCCGGTCAAGCTCTTAACGGCTGTTTAACTTGGCATTGTGCGTTTGTTCTTGATCTAAAACGATGCAAAGAATGGGTGATATGATTTTAAAATTCAATATGATTCTTTTTAGAAATTATCAAAACGTTCTATTCAGACTTAAGTTGTTTTTCACTGTAAGTTTTATTTGCAAACATTTTCAAGATATCTGTCTAACATTCCATGATGCGGCCCACGAGGACGGATTATAACTCTTGTCCAACTTTGCAAACGGCCATCTTGTGTCTGTCCCCCTTTTTATGAAGTTAAACAACATTCCCACTTTTATAGAATACCACAAATATTAAAATGCAAATACGGAAGAACACAGCACCATTTTTAAGAGAGCAAAAAATCGCAGTAAATACAAAACGTCCAGAAATTGAGTGAAAATTTGAGCGTTATAAGTTAATATTTACTAGCGAATTTGATGTTATATTCTAAGTTAGATTTTGTTTTTGTTAATTCCAGTAGAATATATTTTATGCATTTTTAAATTGCTTTGATATTGGCCAAAAGGCTTTAATTGACTGTTCAAGATTGTTCAATAAGTGAAATGAAAATCCACATATTTCAAAATAACGAATTCCGCAAATATTTATCTCATTTTTCATTATTATTATTATTATTATCCGTAAACTAATTCACCTTTTTGCGTGGCTGATGACATCATCGATTTAATATGTGTGGACTATGTTTGTTATTATTTTTGTAGTTTTCTGCAGTATAATTATAGTCTTCTTTCCGGTATTGCCGGGCGCAATTTCCGGGAATGTGGGAAATGGAAATAAGCAAATTCATCGGGAATTAAAGGCCGAGAAATGCCGGGGGTGTGCATTCTAAAATATCACCTTGCATTGCTTAACGAACAAATTTAAATAAATTTTTTTCTTATTGATCCGGTTTTGGTCAATTTCGAACTTGAGATTTTTACCACAATAAAGAAAATGTACGCTTTAATGGGTTCTCATGGGGGTGGGTCTATTCCTAGCTGCAACATTATGAAGTTATACTATTAGAAAACAATAATGAAGTGTGAGCTATGTAGAAAGAACTAATTCTATGAGAGAATTTCAGATTCAGCACAAGAATTAAGATTTGACTTGATCGTGAACAAGTAGGAATAGGTTTCCCGATGAGTAAACAAAGTTCTCCAATTCAAAATTAAATTTTCAGAAATATATGGACCCATAACATTCATAATGTTTAAATCAAACTTAATTTTATTAACACATTTTCTTCTGTATTTGTTATTAATATTTTTAATACTTTAGCATTTATCATACTACTCGGCTTCCTTTAACAAAATGTTATAAATGTATTTTTGTAAAAAATATAGTTAGTTACAAAACAAATAAACATTATGTGGACCACTCTCGCAACCATTTGTGTTAAAGATCGTAAAATTCGATTTATAAATTTAATATCATAAGCATTGGTTTGCTATACTTTTATTAGAAGGTTAATGAATTATTTCATTGAATCTCATTTTCTTTTTTTCGTTAATATAAGAGTAAAACTCACAAATCTTTAAAGTGCACTATATTGTTAAAATTTTATTTTTAATTAACTCCAATTTTAGATTGTTTTAAAGGTCTGGAAGAACTAATTCTTTGTAAATGAAATTGCTTTGGTATTCTAATATTGACAGCTATCTAGATAAACTCTTTTCTTACGCTCTCCATCCCAATTCAGTTTTTCCACCAAACCGAGGATTTAGGCAGGGCGACAGTCTATCGTGCGATCTGTTCAACATACTGTTGGAGATGATTATGAGGAAAGTTGCAGTTAACACGTCTGGTACCATTTTTAATAAAAGCCATTTGGTACTCGCATATGCAGATGAGATTGACATCATTGGCAGAGAACTACGAGATGTTACTGCAGCCTTCTCAAGCATCGAGAAGGAAGCAGCGAAAATGGTTCTGGTGGTAAACGGGAAAAAAACCAAATTATTGGTTTCAACGAACAAAGAGTCTACCCGTTTGGGATGCTATGTAAACGTTGACAACTATAATTTTGAAGTGGTGGAAGAATTCATCAACCTCGGTTCTACTATGAACAAAACCAATGATGTCAGCATAGGGATAAAGAGGAGAGTATTGCTTGCTAACAGATGTTACTATGGGCAAACAAAAATCCGACTGTACCAGACATTGGTTCTACCTGTCTTGTTATATGGCGTAGTATCCTGGGTTAAGATGAATCAGTACTGGCAGTTTTCGAGGGGAAAATACTCCGAAAAATATATGAGGAACCATCATCGTTAACAGAGAGTATCGGCGTCGCATGAACAATGAGCTGTATGAGCTATATGCCGACATCGGCATGGTTAAACGCATTAATATACAGCGATTGAGTTGGCTGGATCATGCTGTGCAGATGGACCCAAATGTCCCGGCACGGAATGTTTTCGACAATAAGGACGACCAAAACTCCGTTGGCTAGGCTTTTAAAATACTCTCGAAACATGGTGTGACGAATTGGAGGAGAAGCGCAGAAGATCGAAGCGCTTGAAATTATTTTTTACGGGCAGCGCATAATAGCTAAGAATGTCTATTCCAGTCGCCACCTAATAAAAAGAAAATTCCAATTCAGTTATAGAGAACATATTTTTAGTTTGTTTTCGTCACAACTATGCGTGAATGTTAAAAATAGTTGTTGAGCAAGTTCGGAGAAAAATTAACATAGCGCTTATTCATATCGTTCTTCGTCGACATAAAATGACGGCATATTTAATGTACGTTGTAAATCAGACTATATTTTGTTGCGTCTGAAAGACAAGGGGACACTTTTGAGAAAATCGATAAAAGTTTATATTCATATAAGGTTAATTATACTCAAAAATGCAAATGTTTGCATATTATTGTGGGGTGCTTTTTAGCACGTTTTGTTTATACGAGTATAACGTTGCACATTTCACACTTTATCATATAAGTTTCCTACAGCAAACTAAAGTATGAGCACACATTTCTGTTACGTTACCTATTACAAGTATATCATTGATTATATAAATTTAATATAATCAAATCGTTTTATATAAAATTCTGTTTTCTTAATGAACGACGCCTATTAAAATCGCTTGTGATAAACAAATTGCTAATTTAGCAAGTTATATTCAAAAATCTTACAACAGTTCCGTCAGCAATTATCAATGTTTGAGTTTAGTCTTAAGCTGATATGTCTTTACAATGTGAACAACAATAAAATGTTGAAATTGTTGAAAGAGCACCAAGGACTGACTAATCTAATCAAATTAAACAGGACGAAACACCCGTCGCATATCGTACAAATTCTTTAAAATCATATTATATTTTTATAAATTCTATATTTAATTTTTTTAATTAATTTATATTATTAAGTAGACTTAATAGATGAATTATTGCAAATTGTAATTTGCTTATAATTTGCGGAAGGCTTTAAATTACAAGCTAAATAAAATAAAATTTAAAAGTACAATTAACGAGAGGGTTTGTTACAATTGAAGACGTGAGAATGAAAAGTGGATATGAACGAAGAAGGTAATTTTACAGGAAAACAAAAAACAGTTTATATCTAATTGAGTTAGATTTTTTTGCTAACAATGATTTTAAAACGTTTATACACATACATATATGTATGATAACGAACCAGTATATATTGATTTTAAAAAATTAATTACTATGTTATGGCTTTTTTAAGATTCGGATATGTCCTGTTTTCATACTCATTTTTAGATTTTTATAATAGCAGCTGGATACAAAGGGTATATTAAGAAGAAATATAAATTAAAATGTTTTATTTTAAGACTTTTACATTTTTTTTTTTTTTACATTTTCTGAAATTTTTTGAGAATTTGACAATATTTTATAACGTTTAACTTTATTCTGAATCAGATTCGTCGTCTTCAGTCACGCTTTCTTCTGGAGCTTCACCTTCTGGAATAACATCACTGCGTGCCTTTGTCAAATCATGGGTACCAAGTTAAGAATGCTTCAGGGATATACACTTCCAACTCTTTCATATTTTTTAGCTTTAATGGATTGATTGGTATTGGTATATCATAAAGCTTTTTCGCATTCCACAAAATCCTTTGGTTGAAACCGCTTTTAAATGGTTCAAAAGCAATAATACGAATCGGAGATGTACAATTTTCATACCTAACGATGCGTTAAGTAACAAGGAATAGTAAACTTCATAAAACTCATTTTAGCCCGAAATGGTTCATATCCACTTTTCAGTTTCGTGTCTTCAATTATTTCCGCTCTGTTCATGTTTTATATTTTGTAAAAAAATTATAATTTGCTGCTGAAGTCTCAGCATCATTCATTCCGTCTACTTCACATGGTCTTGGCATGACTCATTAATGTCTGATAATAATTCAAACTCGCAATACCATAAGTGATTGTAGAGATTAGAATCAATAATATCACATTTCCGTAGCTGTTAAAATAATCACATGAATCTCATGAATGAATAAGAAAATAGTCGCGTTGCCAAGCAATACATAAATTCCTCGAGCTACTCTTTAATAAAAGTTTTTAAAAGGAAGTGTTGGCTCGTCGAAGACTATATGAATCATGTGCAGAATGATATTATAATAGTTTGTATTTTTAAAAATATTAGAAGGTAGTCTTAGACACATTTTCAATATTATTCCTACATTAATATTAGGCTAATATAAAGTAAATATTGCAATCAATTTGTATGTTTTTCTCGTTTTAGATATCGAAACACATCCCGCCTCACCAGTTTTCCCACACCTTTTGCTGGGCAATGGACGAGATGCCGACGATCCAAGTAGTGTGGGGGCTAATTGTGTATTAAATGTTACCTGCCAAGAGCCGAGCACAAATCAGTTGTCCGGCTTGAAATACATGCAAATACCTGCCAGTGATACCCCTCACCAAAATATTAAGCAATATTTTCAGGAAGCGTACGAATTTATAGGTAAATAAGTCATTTAATTCATCTCAAATATATAACACTTAATCCACCAACACCACCACCGCCACCATCGCTGAACTAGAAAGAAAATATAATGAATTGAAACTTGTAACGCCAGACAATTACTTTGTACTTGCTGCACTTCTCTCAGTAGACGTTTTGACGCGCTGTCTGTTTTTAACAACCCCTTTCTTTAAAACAATGTAAACCACAAACGTCCTTCCCATCAGAAACAGTCTATGCGATGTGGTACGTGAGTCACTCCGAGCTGTTGTGTGTGCTGTGTGTGTTATCATTCACATACATAAAATACATCCCACCAAGTCTGGACTCATATGCATGGACACAAACTTACGTCACGTGCACTTTCGACCTCGTTGGCATTCAGGCATGCAAATGTTCTTATGAATCCGGGGCTACCCACCCACCGCTGTTTCGTGTCGTGATGACGATGTTCTTGTTGTAAATGGTGACTCATCGAAGCACAAAAGAGAAGAACAAACGTTACTCCAATGCGGAGCATATTGTTTGCGCCATTGAATTCAATTCCTTCTGTTTGCGGCACATAAACGAAGATGGCAATATGTATGTGACCTGCCATGTTTGAGCGACGAGCAGCTGTCTGCCATGCATAAATGTGTAAAAAGTATTTAGAGAAAGTATTTAGAAATTTGCTCGAGACACAATTGTTGTCTTATCGGACATTAGAAGAAGCCTTAGAGGGCACTAATTATAGCGGGAAGGAACGACTCATAATTCATTACAAATACTTCTTAATGTCGAATATGTGATGGACACAACATTCGATATATAGGTTTACAACAACAACAAAATGCATGATGAGAATCTCTACATTAGGCTATGTTAGAATATATAGATAGTGCCTGCTATACTATTGTTTATTTAAGACAAACACATGTGCGTATATATCGCCCCAGGCATCTCCATAGCTAGCTGAAGTTCATAGGCAAGCGAAGCGTTATACAAACGTCGTACATTCATTCGGTGCGAACGACCACCAAATCGACTTCAATGTGGATGATTCATATTTTCAATTTTTGGTTTTTTCAAGTGTTTGGTTTTCATTTCTCTTTCGCGTTCTTTCCAACAATGAGTGTTTATCAACAATCATCATCTACATCCACATCTAGCATGTGTGTGCGTGTGTGTGTTGGTTTGCTTGATTGTCCATACTGTATACACATTTACCCGTATAAACACCTCATCGTTGCGAGCTCTTTGCTGTACTGTGCTGCGCATGTCCCTATTCTATGAATGGTCCCTTACCCAGGTGATTCAAACTCCTTCGCAGATGAGTAACTAACTGTGTAATGGGGTCCAAAGCATACCTACCCACCCTTGTTTTTTCCCCTGTTTTTCGTCAGTTTAATTCCCATGGGTTAGAAGTCGCTGCTAGTTCTTACTAGCTGCTTGCTTTCCGTGTAGTATTCACAAGTTGAAGGTCGTTATTGTTTGCGCACATATCCGTGTGTACAGCCCCATTTTTCGTATGGACATGATTTTGTTTACACTGTATTTCTGCTTCTATTTTTATGAATATCTGAAATAAGCGCAATTTGTCTTTTGTTTTGTGTCTTTCCGTTCCGTTGCTGTTGTGCCACTGGATGAGTCATGCGAACGGCAATTTCTTGTCTCATCATCATCATCGCCATCCTGTGACCAAGTCAGGCTATTTTTAAACTCTTGAATATAATGATTTTTTCGTCACAACCACACTACCGTCACACATATATTTAGCACCTGCTTTTTCTCTTTATTCGAAAGCGTGCACGCTACTTTCCCAAACGACTTGTTTCGTTTATGAGGTCCGTTGGTCGCATGCCTGTTATTGGGCATAAGCAGCTGGACATAAATATATTACTGTTGCAGGATTCATATAGTTAGAGGTAACGAATTCTAAATTTTGCGCATTTCTTTATTTACTAAAGACGAAAGGCAAAACTGCAAATGAATTAGAAAAAGCAAACAACGTAAAACGTCAAAGGTTACAATTTTGGGCATCATATAATGACGCATTTTATAGTCAAATGGCATCTTTCTTAAGCAGCGTGGTGAGAGTGTTCAGCTAAAATATCTTATGCGCATCGTGACAATATATAAATTACTTGTGTTTCTTTTCAGAGGATGCTCGAAAGACGGGTTCCCGGGTCTTACTCCATTGTCATGCGGGAATATCTCGCAGCGCCACAATTGCCATCGCCTATGTGATGCGCTATAAATCATTATCGCTTCTGGAGGCATACAAATTGGTCAAAGTGGCACGGCCTATTATATCACCGAATCTAAACTTTATGGGCCAACTGCTGGAACTCGAGCAAAGTTTACGCATTAGCGGTGTGCTAGAACCGCTTTCGGCTACCCCAGCTTCCTTATCAGTAACTAGTCAAACGGGAAATGCAAACTCATCAAAGTTCAACAGCCAATGTGGCGAAATGGATGAATGTGACAGCGGTCACAGTAGCGGTGGTAGCAGTAGTTGTTCTTCACGGCTCACATCACCGCCGGTTACACCGGAGGATGAAGTACCTTGCACGTCGGCAGCAACATCATCTTCTTTGAACTGTTCCACAACTGCCTCATTGTCATCGTCATCGTCAGCGTCAACGTCATCGTCGCTGCTGTCCACCCGCCCCACACGTTTCAAACGAAATTCTCCAGCGAAACTGAGGCTGAATCTTCAATCCTCTTACACACCAATACCGAAATCGATGTCCTGCATGTCAATACATAGTGCTGGCATCAGTCCTGTCTGTAAAGAAGCACCAACGACACCAACGTGCGAATTAGCCATGAGCTGTTCCAGCAGTCGCACTGATTGAAAGCGTACTTACGGTAGCCTCACAAAACCTGCTGAAATACAATACGAAATAAAATCATTGCGCGTGGATGAATTTATTGCATCCGACAAAGTGATATGATGGAAACGCACACGATGCACTCCCTAATGCTCCGCCAAATTAAATTGGCATTGCAATTTCTCCGTTACCAACTCTTGAATGCTGCTCCCCCGCTCAACAGTACAACAAGGTTCCTTCGCGCATTTCAATCAATTGAGTGTTGTGGATCGGTCTGACAAACGTCGAAGGGGATTCAGCATAGGATGTGTATTCAGCGTGTACTACACATGTCATTTTATAGTCAAAACTGTTTTAAGTTTTAAACTGATTTAAACCATATATATATAATGTAACTTCATCAAGAATCAACACATCACCATACCAGCCCTCTCAAAGTATACAAAAACAGACATAGTTAATTAGAAAGTTGAATGCAATAGACTCGACTATCATCCCACAAGTCAAAAACAAACAAACAAAAACAGACCGGAAGCCGAGTCCATTTATTTATTTTTATCTTATAGTAGAATAAAGGACCTAGAAATTACTATCTTACCATATCCGCTATGTGTGTATGTTTGTGTGCACTGAATTTCTGATTTCCGCCTAAAGAAAAAAAAACGATAAGAATCCTTTAATGCCCTACTTAAAAAAGGCATGCATACGACGCACATAAAATGTACACATCATATAGATCAGGCATACATTTTTACAATTTTTAATGAACTGAGACACTAACTGAAACAGTGCGTGCGTACACATATGTGTGCACACACATACATATACATGCGATGCAAAATGTGATATGTGTGGATCTCTTGCGAGTCAACTTCAGCAATGGCACCACATATTCTCACAGCGATATTTGTAAAATAATTTACATAGGTTAGACACTTGAGAATAAAATATATTGTAAAAAACAAAAACATTAATTTTAAGTAATTGTTGCGTGCATACACACGACATGTAAAACTGATTGTTAGACATGTAATAAAAGGAACTTGAAAAAAGTAATTGACATGAACTATAACATGTACTTATATAATTTATTTTCGTTGAAAGGTATTATTGAATTCTAAAAATGCCCAGTATTAAAACGCGGCGACAAAATTATTTTTGCAGTGATTCTTTATCACATTGGAATCGTATTAGTATGTTGTTACAAGAGAATCCGATGGTATCCGAGACATATCAGTTAGTTAATAAATGCCAATGTCATGGGCTTTTCTAAGCGCCGAATTTGTTAGCCTTGGATTTGTCGTTACTCGACAGCAACGTTTACAAACTAATGAAAACCTCCTCTTTTTCCTACATTTTTTAATATTAATAAATTAACAAAATTCACAGATATGGCAAACTTATAATGAATGCATCAGTCAATGCTGTGAAGCAATTGTGTGTTCCCATATGTAAGTTTGTTATTCGCTATTCACTTTAACAGTGATTTGACCAATTTTTTAACAAATATTTCTTATAAAATTGCACATTTTCTTACGTATTTTGTCAATATTAAAATCCTCAAACATTCCTCGATTAACTGAGAATTACATGGATTTTGCCATGTTTGATTTTGAGTTCATTCAATACATGCACGTGTAACAAAAGCAAAAAATAAACAAAAGTCGTCAAATATAATATGGACGATACGGCAAATTCAAAATTATTCTATCAAACTGGGGGCAAGAAACATCTTTCGGGAAACATGCCTACATTACATCTGTCATGCCTGGAAGGTTTAAAGTAAAATATGATAACTACTATACGGAGAATTATCCTGTATTGGCAAGTGCCGCTATAGGGAATGCCTTCGGGGTGTATTTATTTATTTATGAATGACATGCTGATTGATCCCTACAATCAATCCTACTGGAATAAAGTGTAGCCTTAACTACCAATACCGGACAGCAAATATTCTGCGAAACCGTAGCAAATGCATAGAAAATTAATAATTTATTGACTCGAGAATAAAAGTAAAAGACAGTAATATCAGTTTGCTGATGTCCTGTAAAGTAATATTAATTATGCGTTAAATTTGATCTGCTCATGGATGACGGAAAATAAACTTTCAATCAACATTCCAAAAACAAAAGCTATACTTTTTCCTAATCATGACTTAAACTTGAGTTTACCTCAGTGTACATTTTTTGGAAGTAGTTTTAGATAACAACGTAAGCTTTGACTATCATGTGGATAATGTAGTCCGCCGTTTAAATTATTCACTTCGAAGTTTTTATAACACTGATATAGTGTTGTCTAGATCGATTAAGAAGTAATTGGTTCATACTTATATCATGCCTAATATTCTATATTGTTTGGAGCTATATAGTGGCATTAATAAACAAAATATGAGGAAAATTCAGATGGTGTTAGAGTTATGAGATATATTTGTATTCACTGAGGCTTCGTGTTCATATAGCACCGTGTGTTAAGCGTTTCTTGGGCTTTAGTTTTGAAAATTATATCGATTTGAGGCCTTTGTTGTCATTTTATAAAGGGTTTCGACTGCGTAGTCCTCAATTTCTTTTTAATTCATGGGTTGTACTTTTGTAGTAAGAGTGGCACGAATTTACAATTTACTACCAAGCCATTTAAAATGTTTTAATGTCCCGATTCTTACAAAAGGCTCATTCTGCAACACTTTCAGACTTTTCTGTAAAATTTTATTTTCAATTAAATTGTGAGCAGCCTTTATTACATATCGATTATCTTATATTTCCAGATTATATGCCGATTAACTTCTAAATTAGTCTTTTTTTCATATTTTCTTTGTTGTCTCTAATAAACATACCATCTGTAAAATCATATAATATTTTTATAAATTTTATATTTAATTTTTATTACGTTTTTTTTTTTTAATTTATATTGTTGAGCAATTTGTAATTGTAATAGATGAATTGTTGAATATTATAATTTACTTATAATTGGCCGGAAGGCTTTAAATTACAAGCCAAATACATAAATAAATATGTAGACAAGTGGTATTTGCACTAAACCATATCACATGCCCAGCTTCGAGGTTCAGGATCTCAAACGTTATCGGATTGGAATCCATTTGGACTAAAGATTAATATGGATAAGACACATCGCAGGTTAAGGTTCTACGGGGCACAAAGGCCGCTCCATGGGACGTGAGAAACACAAATGTAAAAAAGGATTTAAACATAAGAAAAAGTATTAAAACAAACCCTAGACGAAAGGTACAACATTACATAAATGTTCCACTCAAAAACCTTGGCAACGCTTCTGCCTTTTCCGGATTCCATAGATGTGACTTTGCAAGCTAATCACCTCACAACCTTCGTATCTCATATCCTACTAAAAGAGGACAGTTGTCGGATAAAAGTGTATTATTCTTTGACCCCTTAACCCCGCAGTACTTCTGTTTCTGATGTACTCTACGTTATGTGATGCGTTATATCACGTAATCTAACCTGCCAAGAGTAATATGCCGTTAATATATATGTGCCTCGAATATATGCACGAATAGTAGTAGTTTTTCCTTTTATTTTTGTGTATGTTTTAACATTTAGTGAACATCGTTATCACGACATTCGTTTTTCCGGCTCAGTGAAAAAGAGGAAAATTAATATCACTGAAAAAAAACCTCCACAATGAACTCTGTGTGTAATTTCCGTCCAATTTCATTGTTCCCTGTGCTATCAAAGATAGCCGAATATAAGACGTGAGTCGTCAGTCAGTGATTATCAGTGTGGCTTTCGAAAAAAACAATACGACTTCTTTGCTTGTTTGCCTAAACGACATGGTGAAATCTCATCTTAGTAATCAGAATTTCAGCGTTCTCATGACATTAAATTTTAAGAAAGTATACGACAGAGTAGATTATGGCGTACTTCTTGCAAAACTGTCTGTCCTTTATGAATTTGATAGATGTGCATGTGGCTTGATATTGACCTACTTAAGGGAAAGAAGTCAATATGTTTATGTAAATGGAATTCGATGAAACATTCTACCTGTGAGAAGCAGCGTTCCGCAGGGGTCCGTGCTAGGATCACTACTGTTTGTTTTTTATTCGTAAACGATATGTTCGTCGGTTTAAACTATTACTGCATACCCTATTCCTTCGTTGACAATGTTCAAATTCTGTTTACTGTAGGGAACTTCAATTTGTAGATAGATTGTATTTTGAACAATGTAAACTAGTGGATGAATTCTAATAATTTAACAATCAATCTGTCTAAACGCATGAGACTAATTTGGAAACATATTGTGACGATGTATGTATTGAATCTGTACACAGCATGAAATGCTTAAGTGTAGTGCTCGATGACAAATTAAGCTTCGATTTACATATTGATATGGTAGTTTCATGCACTAATCTTACGCTCCGTAGACTTTACAGAATTGATTAGAACTTAAGAAGTCGTGGAAAACAAACTCCACTACATTCTTCGGTTATTTCCAATACATTATATTGCACTGAAATCTATTCTGGCACTATTAAGTGACACATGAATAAAATTCGCTTAGCCTTTAGCAGGGCTATGCAATATTTATTTTCACTTCAGTCATGCATTCACATAAAACTTTATTTGTGACGCGTTTTTCGAGACGTCCTTTTGAAATTTATGTTCAATTTCGATAATTATTTCTCTCTTAAAAATTATTAATGTATCAATGTCCGCAGTTTCTTCAGAATATGTTCATGTTTCCGCCCTCCTGTTGAAATCAAATGCTAATTATACCAAAATTGAGTTGCTTATAAGAGAAAGAAATGTGAGAGTCGCCCATATGTTTAACGCACTTCAGAGTGAGTTAAAGGTGTTCAATATGTATAATATTGCATTTCGCAATAGAACTTCCAGCATTTACTAACACCTGCTTAAAAATGTAATTGTTTTGCAATTTACCCACAGTTTATTAATTTTTAATAGGTTGATTTTCTGCATTTGGCAATTTTTTTTATTAGGATTTTTTTAGGTTTTTTTATTATTTGTTGTTTTTTTTTTTTTAATTTTTTATTTATTTATTAATTTATTTGGCTTGTAAATAAAAGCCTTCCGGCCAATTATAAGTTAATTACAATATGCAACAATTCATCTTTTAAAATTAATCTGCTCAACAATATAAATTCTAAAAAACATGTAATAAAAATTAATTATAAAATTTATAAAAATATAATATGCGAAGACTGCAGTAACATCTCGCAGTAATATCTATATATCATGCAATGAAAATGATACCCGATTCGCATACTGCATCTTTTCAGATAATCATCTATAAGCGTACTGAATATATCGTACGGTAGACTGTCTTCGTCTGGTGTGAACTGCCTCTGTAAGATATTTGCCCGTATTTAATGGCCACGGATTCATACAATTTTCGCCGTATCAAGCCGTCGACAATAATTTAAAAGTAAAAGAAAAACCAATATCTGCTGATCTGGTTTCTTAGGTCTTCCCTAGTATTTAACATAGCGTGAAAGTATTATCAGCTTGTTCTTGAGTCGTTGTACTGTTATTATCGTCTCGTTTTGGCTCGGGGCTCGGCAAACCATTCCATGGTTGATACGCTATACCTTTCTGCATCCCCTCCCGTTCTTTCGTCAATTATTTTTTACTGCTTAAAAAGATGGTGTCGATATCCCTTTTTCTTATATCGTGACATACATTACAATTGGCTGCAATGTTGTCACGCGTGCATCATCTCTTCCCCCATAAGCCATGCGAAATTCTTTGTTTTAAAAGGGGTTTTCCATACACCAATACGGTCATTGCTGCAGTTGCCATAAAATGAGCATTATACTCCCGACGTGTGTCAGAAATAATAGGATTTAAAGCATATGAAAACTACACTTTTATGAACCTAGATGAGAGAATGTGAACATCGATGCTCTACAAAGAAGATTAAAAGATTTTACCTCCCAACAAATGAAGGAACGAAAATTCTCTCAGCAGTTCCTGCTGGGATGTTGTTGGAGAAATGTCTCAGGTACCCAATTAAGAACAGCCACAATCCGAATACGCCAGGATAGGTCTCAGCGTTTTAGAGGTTCAGATGTACAAAACAGAAGTTCAAGTCCAATCTTCGTTGTGCATATATCCACGCATTGCACTGTTTTCAAAATTCTACACCTGGAATCTGTTAGCAACACAGACAAACGAATAAATATGGAGAATAAAAGACATGTGCTAGACAATAACAGCAGAAAAATATGCAATGCCTGCACGGTTACGGAGATAAAGGAAAGATCAGAAGGTAATGAATGTGAGGTAATTTATATTTATTTATCTGTTTAATTAAACCAAAATTTAAATTCAGTAGACAAACTAAAAAGAAAATTTATTCGGGAAATATAGAGAAATAATACTAAATACTATCCAGAGTTGTTATGAAAGGAATTAATAACGGCGGCCAAAACCACGATTTCCAAAACCATCGCCATTTCGTCCTTTGAATCTATTAAATTTTCCTACTTCTTGGGCGCGTCGTTCTTTGGCTTTGGCAAAGCGATCTGCCATTTGTCGTAACTCAGACGGCACCCTTTGGCCAGCCTCTTCAAGTATACCAATCAGATCGGAGGCCATAGCCCAATCCGAACGTGTAATATAGCTAATCGAAGTTCCAGTGCGACCAGCGCGTCCCGTCCTGCCAACTCGGTGTACGTATTCTTCGATATTACGGGGAAAATCGTAATTTATAACGTGCCTGCAGATTTAGGAAACGATTAAACAAATAAATGAAATGAGTAGTAAACGAAGAGCACTTACGTTATGTCCTCTATGTCCAACCCACGGGAGGCTATATCAGTGGCAATAAGAATTCTTACCTCACCCGAGGTAATGTCTTCAATTGCTCGCTCTCTATCGTACTGAAAGTACAAAATTTCGGCATGAGACATCGACGATATGCCTTGAACGATATGTGAGACTTACCTGATCGCGAGATCCATGTATACATTGGCAAAGGAATCCGGCCAAAGTCAAGTCACTCGATAGATCGTCGGCCCGTACCTTTTTGCTGCAAAATATTATTATCTTATCGTCGCGTCGCATATTTGTTACAAATTTTTTTACCTGTAACCAAAGTGTACCAAATCAATTAGGATATGAGTAAGCTAAGCAACAATGGCAACTTACAGTACGGTATTTGTCATCCTCTTCTAAAATTTCAATCGTCTGCTTTACGGTATGTGTGGCAGCTAAATCAAGTGAACCTACACAGACTTGTACCGGATTTTTGGTATAACTCTCCGCTAGACGGCGTACTCCCGGCGGCCAAGTGGCACTGGTCATGACAGTCTGGCGATCAGGACGAACGTCCAGCAATATCTTTCTTATCTGGGGCTCAAAGCCCATGTCCAGCATACGGTCGGCCTCATCCAGTACTAGGTAAGTGACAGATCTAATATCGATGACTCTGGATTCAACAAGATCGTTTAAGCGGCCGGGGGTGCAAATAATAATCTCAACCCCGTTTTCTATGCTTACGATTTGATCCTTCCGGCTACCACCGCCATACACGCATACTCTGTGAATGGAACAGTTGTAAATTCTTAATAAACGCTGGATAGTAGAACAACAACCTATTAGAACTTACGCTTTCATATTTCTGAAGGAATACTTGTTAACCTCCTTTTCAATTTGCAAAGCCAACTCTCGTGTTGGGGCCATAATAAGTACATTTGGTCCACCCCTCTCGGAACGTGGAACTGATTGATATTCTGTGTGAATCATAGCTGGCAGTAAGAAGGCTAGAGTTTTTCCAGTACCGGTTTGAGCAATACCAATCATGTCATCACCACTTAGGAGAATTGGCCATGCTTGGGCCTGAATGGGCGAGGGCTTTTTAAAACCTTGCTTGCGTATTTCTGCCATAAGGTCAGGATACTTGCCAAAACAATGCTCAAACTTCGTCACTGGATTCGGAACAACGTCATCTTCTGTGGCAAACACTCGTTTCACTGTAGTATTATTGTTTCTTGCGCGTATGCGATCAGCATCTTCCCTCGACATATTAGCTACTTCGGGGTGTTCTTCGTAAAAATTCTTCGTTAAGGGGGGAACCTTCGCCCATTTTTTCTTCTCCGCAATATCAGACCTCCTTCGTAGGTCCTCCCAATCGATTAAAAAATTTTCGTCGTCAGATCCATGATCACTATTTCTGTCACGGTCATGTTTCGAATTGCTGTTATTATCGTAGCTAACGCACTGTCTGCTACTTCCAGCACTGGAGTTTTGTGAAGTCCCATATTCACTTCGTGAATAACCGCCATCCGCTCCTCGTGTGTCGGATTCATTCATTTTGTCTTTAATGCGATCTAGCGCATTCTCGACGTCAGCATTATTATTACCCGAAACTGTAACCGTGCCACGAACTTTGTCAAGCTCGACACGAACATTAAATTCTTTTTCTAATCTTTGGATATTCGATCCTCCCCTGCCAATTATACGACCAACGCTTTCCATCCGCATATCAATTGTATTCTGAAAGTTGTATCTGCGAGAAGAGGTCCGCCCAAAATCCCTGGTATTCCTTGGGGCTGTATCATATCGCGGAGAAATTTCTTCATCATCCTCCCAGTCGGACATCTTTGAAATCAGGTTTTTGTAAAACTACGCACTTTTCACACTGACACTAAAACTGTTTCCAAATCGAACGGTAAAGCGTATACTTACTTATTCCTCCCTGAAAAAAATGTAAGTATCTTTGTTGTCTGTTAGGGTTGCCGTGCCACAGCGTCGTTGACTGTCTCGTTAATATGAACCCAGTTTGCAGCCATGTTGTGCAGCAAACAAAATTTGCCTTCGTGTGTGCCCCTCACCCACAGGAGATGACACACCAGCCGATTAATTTCATAGAATAAAGCAATTAATATTTTTTTTTTTTTTATTTTCTTTTATTTTTCAAAACGTTACTCCAAAATTGCGAACAATAATAATTAAGCGTGGTTTGTGGCTGCATATATATGCTACATGTGCTTGTTTTTTGTCTGTTATATGAGTCAATATACATGTGCACGCTTTCGATTCTATTTCAGTTTCGTCAAAATAGTTAAAATGTTGACAATTCTGTGTCAGCATGAGTGCAAAATTTCATTGGACACTGACTAAACAAAGCCAGACCGACTGTAAAATTGCCTACCCCACTTTGAAATTCCGAACCATATTTAAGTTGTTCATGCTGATATATTTTAACATATTCCCAATTTTTATTGAAAGTTGAGAACTGTTTGTTGTGAAGCCAATTTTCTTGTAAAAATTAACATTTTCTATTTGCAGAGGAACCCGTTAGTGATGTTACGATGTTTACGCTAAAAAAATGGCTTTAATTTATTCACAAAATTTGGAAATAATTGAATCCAAAATTTCAATTAATAAAAATGTAAACTGTATGTGAATTTCATTTATTATTATTATTTTCTTTTCATTTACATGTGTCGATAGAATACGGTACTCGCCCTTAAGCAATGGTTAGGATGATAGAACCAAAATGACGTATAAGGTAGACTATGCTACTATGTTTGCTCCGTTAGTATGTCTTCCACATTATAGAATAGGGGGTATCACATTATTCCATTTTTTTTTCATTCATCATAGCAAATGTCTCTCTCTCTAGAGCGATTTACATATATTATTTTTGGTTAGAGCGTGACCGCTATTTTGCTGTCATTTTACGCACCAAAACAATGAATGAAAGCTTAATGAAGCGATTCTTTCTATTTGTGATGAAATTTATGCTTTTAATTCAATGACACAATAAACAGATGACACACAGATTTAACCCAATTTGCTAATAGGGTTAAACCAAAGTGTTAGTGTCTCAAAGTAATCTCCTTCAAGAAAGTTACATAATAACAGACCGACCTGTCAGATTTCGAGTATTTGCAGAATTGGTAAATTGTTGACAAATTGAAAATATACATCATTTTTGGTTAGAGTATGACCGCTATTTTCGGTCATTTTATGCATCAAAACAGTGAACGTAATGAAACGATTCTTTCTATTTGTGGTGAAATTTATGCTTTTAAGGCAATAACACAATAAACAGATAAACACAAACAGATTTAACCCTATTTGCTAACAGGGTTAAACAAAAATGTTAGTGTGTCACTCCCCTTTAAGAAAGTTGCACAATAATAGACCGATCTGCCAGATTTCGCGTATCTGTCGAATTGGTAAATTGTCAACAAAATTGAATCAAATCGTTCCCAGCCATTCATTCGTTTAAACTAACGAAACTCAGGAAAAGCATGCGTTTTGAAAACTCAATTTGGTAAAAAAAAACTTTGTATTTTTACAACAAAAGTCGCCTTGTAAATCTAAGCTAATTAATTTCGACAAGTTTATCTGTAAACAAGAATGGCTACATAAATCTGCAGACATGTGCGTGTGTGAGAATGCAGCTCTAAGTAATAATAGGTACTCAATAGCTCCAACATTTAACATCTCTAATGTCGGGTAATCAGTAGTCTATTAATGAAGCAATTTGTGGGATATACGAAGCATTTTGGTCTCTGATAAATTTTGGAGTATTGTGCAATTTAAGAAAATTGAGAAAATTGTACTCAAGTCGGCTTTAGCCAGATGCCGCTGTGATAATCAATATAATGTTCTTAAATAAATAATGTGGTCTAACACTTCCTTCCGTAGTACTGATACAAAATCTTACTAAAGCTAATAAAAGTAAATCATACAAAACGAGTTAGTATCGGAGAATGGACGGACAACAATGTGTGCATACCATTGAACACACTTTGTCATCACAGAAATAATTAGTTGGAAGACGCTAGGATTATTGTTTGTTGATTAATAAAGAGTGCTTGCAAGATCTGTATCGAAGCTTATTGTTCATATATGTGTATAATTTGTAATATGTAATGTCAGTTATTTGAACTGCATTACGACAAAAGGCAGCTCCTGTGGACCAGAGTGGAAACTCCTGAAAGATGTGGCAACTCTCGTAGTTATTTGACTGGCAAAAGAAAATTTTCTTATTTGATTTATATTTCTCTGTGTCCAATAACGATTGTAAATGAAGACATTAATATTTTGGGGAATGTTATAAAAATAAAAATAGCAACTGCTATTTACAAATCGCTATCGATGTTCTAAAATATAGAGTCGATCTAACAGTTCTCCGAGATTATGTCAATTTGGCATCTCTGCTAAACGGGAAAATGAAAATGGCGTTCCTTTCATTATCCGTGCAGCTGGGAAATACATATGTAAAAAGTGCATTAAAAATTGTTTCCCAATACATGGACCGAGCATAAAATATATTCGGCTTCTTTAATAAATATAGGCTTTATTTATTTGTCCTTAGATTCTTGGTGCATGTGCGTATAATTAAGTATAAGGACAAATTCCATTACGGTCTCCGAAATGAATTTATAAACGGCAGACGGAATCGGTCTGTGCTGTGCCGTGTGTGGGAAGTGAAGGGTTGAATGTCGCGGATGATTGAATTTGTGTATATGTTAAAGATTGCGAAGACAGAAAACGCATAAGTAATAAGTCAGAGCGGAAGGACGCATTATTGCATTTGGGATATCCACCACACAAGTTGCGGAAAATGCCTAGTGCATCGTTTACGTCGTCGCGCTCTTACGTGCGACGTTCTAGACGGAAGGGTGCCAATCGCATTGCTCTACCTAATCGGCCGTCAGGTAAGTGTCGTGGAGATCCCTTTTGCTGCATAGTATAATGCAATGGTTTGCTCACAGGTAATATTATGGATCCTATGGTGCAGAATTCATCTTCACAAATAATTCAAAATCCCCCGGCAATCGCATCGACTTCATCGACAGCTACATGTTCAACAGCAAGCACAACCAATGGTGCAGTCGGAATATCGTCGTCTTTAAAACAGGTACCTGGTGCCGGTGCAACGAATAGCGATATGTACGATAGTTCAGGACCATCCTGCTCGAAGACTCAGGGGACCAGTGTGAACTCATCTCACGCCTCGCCATCTAACCTGGGAGTGAGCCAACTTGGTGGAAATGCAAACACTGCCCAGTTGACGTTATTTAACTCATCGTCAGAATATGTGGGAATGCATATGGGCGATTCAGACCCAGGGACATCTAGTAGTGGTGAGCGTACATTTAATTAAATAGACTAGAGTTCATTACACACGTGACAAGTTATTTTTACAGGATTTCTGTCTTCATCATTGGCTGCCCCGTCGCAAAGTTCATGCGTTCACCAATCGCCCTATGATCTGCGAAGTAAACTGCCAACAAATGTTAATCACGAACAGTGGTCCACATCAGTATTACCATCATGTTCGAACTCCTCCACATCCTCTTTGGTGTCAACATCGTCGTCTTGCTCTCTCGCATCTGGCAGTGCATTAACAACCGGAGTGATTATGGGACCGTCTTCGGGTTCCAACTTAAACAGCAACTGTCCTGTGAATACATCGAATCAGTTGCCTGCCGTCATACACGCACCCTCCACAAATGCATCTTTTCCTGTTAACAATGCACATGCCACTGGAGCACCACTCACACACCCGCCAACTGTACACAGTTCCATACCGCAACAGCATTGCAGCGCTCTTCCAATCGGCGGTTCTGACGCCAATAGTTTCATGTTGCCAGCGCGTAAGCGATCACGGCGCTTGTATCCGGTGAACTTGGATCCGTCGCTGTTATCGCCCCCAAGTGTGTTGACTACATTCCTCGGTCCCACCGCTGCACAATATTTGCAATATGAACTGCCAGACGAGGTGCTACTGGCGATCTTCTCATATTTGCTTGAACAGGACTTATGTCGGTTGGCTCAAGTGTGTAAACGCTTCAATACCATTGCCAA
>JAHXMU010000622.1:0-12597 GCA_019455685.1 Philornis downsi
ATTAATATTATATATTGTGTTAATAAATAATATTGAAATAATAATATGATTTTGTGCAATACAAAACAAAAAAAAGATGTTTGATATGTGAAAAATCAACTTTTTGGCAGGACGGAAGACTCAGCATTTGCCAAAGCTACCAGAAACAGAAAAAATAATTTCTTTTACTTTCTGGTGGTTTTTATCAGAGAGCAAAATGTTGCAGCCACAGGTTTGTATTTATATCATTTGTTAAGCTTGCGATATTTTCGCAAATTACTGAATAGTCACGATTTTATGTGCTTATATGAAAGCATGTGCATACCTGAACACCGATTTTTTTTCTAAAATTTTATAAATAAAGGGTGTTCCAACAAGAATGCAAGATTTAAATGACTGGTCAGCAATTGAATTGTTTCTCTGGCTGTATGACATGTGGCGCCGTCTTGTTGAAACCACATGCTCTCCACATTCATTTCTTCAATTCTAGGCACGAAAAAACTTGTTGTCATTTCACGATACCGAACACCATTGACTGTTTGACATACCTCATTTTCATAAAAAAGGTCCAATGATTCCTCCAGCCCAAAATCCACACCACACAGTGACACGTTGAGGATGCATTTGCTTCTCGTGAATCACTCGAGAATTTTCCTCACCCCAAATGCGACAATTCTGCCTATTGACGAAGCCATCAAGAAGGAAATGGGCCTCGTCACTGAAGATGATTTTATCGCAAAATCAGCTTTATCATGTTGTCTCTCCAATACCCAATTAACGAACTCCCTTCGCTGTCCATGGTCAGCTGGCTTCAGTTCCTGAGTCAATTGAACTTTGTATGCATGAAGATGCAAATCTTTCGTCAAAATTCGCTGCATAGTGGATTTGGAGACACCAATTTGCTGAGTTCGGTGTTGAATTGAGGTGGATGGAGTTTGAGCGACATCATCACCTTCAGCTGCGACATTTTCGGTCGATTGAAGGCGGGTTGTTATCTTTACTAACAGACCCAGTTTGGGCAAATTTATCCATTAATCTCTTTACAGTTGGCTCTTTTGGAGTATTATTATGACCCCAAATTGATCGCAATTTGCGAACTGTAACCGCAAAACTTTCACCATTTTGGTAAGGCAATTTCACAATGGGAATGCGTTGTTCATTCGTGTAGCGCTCCATTTTTACTAACCTCATACCTTCTACTAACAAACAATAACAATTGTTCAAATGTCAAACAATGACACTTCGAATGGCGCCAAATTTAAATCTGGCGTTCTTGTTCGGACACCCTTTATATTCTATAAAAATAAAAACTGTGAAATTTGGCATGAAAACAACAAATATGCTAATTCCGGCAGAATTCGACAATTACAATTGGATATTGTAATGTGATTGAATTTCAAGAGCCGTTCATCCGATTCCGATTCCTTTCCTGTACCACAATTAAAGGAAATGGGAATTTAATTGTGTGAACTTTGATTAATCTTAAACCTTTTAACTGAGTGTCATATTGTGAATAAATTTTTAAGCACAAAGATTGATTTGTATGAAAGATAAATGAAAGTTTAATTAAAATCAAATCATTCAATAGCATGTTATGGGCATTTCAGAGCATACAGATCAATTTTTGTGGAAGTTTTAAAAACGCTTCTTTCGATTCCGTCCAAATCGATTCCATAAATTCAGTAGTTTAACAAAATTTGATTGGATGATCTTATAGAGTATTATAGTGCGACTAAATTTCTAGTAACAAAGGAGATGAAATTTGCGTTAAAACGAAGATCACAGATATGTAATTTTTGCAAAATTTGAAATCGAATCATCTACTAGAAAATTGCAGTATGGTCGAATTTCGAAATCCACAGATCCATTTGGAAGCTACAAACGTATTAATTCGTGCAAATCTTAGTCAGCATTAGGCCATAAAATTGGGTGTTATTCGACATGCTTGGGGGGTTAATTTGCATTAAATCAGCATCATTGGCAACTCTCATTCAAATCAGCTATCGGTGGTAAATATTTCTAACTCGGATTCGTAAAAGAAGCCCGAAAGGGAAAGCGTATGGTCCTGTACAGCAAGGTTAATCCATTTCTAATATTATATTATAAATTTATTAGAATAGATATTATTTATTAAAAATATTATATTATAAATTTATATTATAAATTTATAAGAAATAACACCCAATAGCCTCTTTCATAACCTTAGGAAAATTACTTGGTTTGGTATTTCAAACAAAGTTTGCGGAACATTATGAGCATTATAGAAGCGATTGAGTTTACACAGTTAAAGAATTATTACATTATAATAACTTTTTTCTCTTTTCATTTCTATTTTTTAGTTAATAAGCGTATCAAAAACGTGTTATTTCTATTTATTTCCGAAATTAATACATTTTCCGCAAATCTTTCGATCAGTATTACAAACTTTGTCTCTAAATTCTTAATATCTACACATTCTCCATTTCGCATCTAAAAATATATAACCCTTCCCTGAGTCTTTGAACCGAAATACCTCGCCCTTTTAAGTTTTACCCTTTTTCACCCCATTTTTCATTACACCTTCCAAATTTATCGCAAAGAAACAACTCATGTTACGAAAAAAAATCATTGATTTTTCTCAAATGTTTCGAGAGCGAAATTTGGTTTCGGGTTTTTGTAAGACCACCAAACGAAAAACTGATTAAATTATAATTGAACACGTAGGCAATTGCTACCGAATTTACGCAGAGTAATCAAGGCGCAGAATGAAAATGTTAACATTGGCTCCAAATGCGGACAGACGGTCAGAAATTCATATCAATATGAACCGTAAAATTTCAAACATTCGAAGAGTTCATTTGCATTAAAATTTAAATTGTAAATAGTCTGTGTGCTTGCTGTTGTTGTTGTTGTTGTTGTTGCTCTGCTGTTACTCTGCGTTATTCTTACGTTATTCTTACAATAAATAAAAAAACGAAATTCAAACAAATGAATGTACAGTGGCACCTATGATAACGCAGAGCCCAACATTCGAAATTTTCAAATTATGCCAGTACGCTATTAAGCATCATTCACAACGCCAACATTTTCAAATTGCGCTCACAATGCAAGCAGCAAGTTCGTTGGAAAATGTTTTAATGAACGGCTATGCAACTGATTGTTTACATTTTTTTCGCCTTGCTTTCCAACCTTATTCAATAATACGTTTTACGGCGCCTTTGTATGATGTGTTATGGAAAGGGGTGTCCACAAAATTTTCGTATAATTATTTTAACCCCTTCTAAAATAGCGATGTGTATATTTGTAATAATATTTGTATTTACTTCTTAACAAATTTGCTTTTGAATTGATCTAAAACATCTTTTAATTAAAGTGCAATAAAAGAAACAAGACTTCAACTTTCTGAAGTCCTCGCCTACAATTTATATTGTAGATGCATCTAATTTTTTACAAATCGGCCAATATGTAAGAGGTGTTGTAATGTAGTCCATTATTAGTCGCACAACTAACTTCAATATGCATTAGATGCGCGCGGAACTGTATTACGCTTAGAGCAATTGAATGATTTAATTCGGAAATAGGTGTCCAAACAAGAACGCAAGATTTAAATTTGGCGCCATTCGAAGTGCCATTTTTTTGGCATTTGAACAATTGTTATTGTTTGCTAGTAGAAGGTACGAGGTTAGTAAAAATGGAGCGCTACACGAATGAACAACGCATTTTCATTGTGAAATTGTTTCACCAAAATGGTGAAAGTTTTGCGGTTACAGTTCGCAAATTGCGATAAATTTGGGGTCACAATAATGCTCCAAAAGAGTCAACTATAAAGATATTAATGGATAAATTTGCCAAAACTGGGTCTGTCAGTGATGTAAATACAACAACGCGCCTTCAACCAGGTCGATCGACCGAAAATGTCGCAGTTGTACGTGATGATGTCGCTAAAACTCTATCGAGCTCCAACCGAGCTCAGCAAATTGGTGTCTCAAAATCCACTTGCAACGAATTTTGGTAAATAAATCGGACATTCATATGGAAGGCACGAGGACAACCCCAGCCGTAACCTGACAAAATATTAGATTCTGCCAGGTATTAAAAAGTTGCATGAAGATTTACGGCATTTATAGTGTCTATTAGCCAGCTAACTAAGCAGACAGATATTACTTAATCGGTTGAGAAAGTTATGAAAAACATTTGAGCCAAAGATATTTGGTACTTTGGACGCTTCCTAATGGGTGTTGCATTTTTGCCATGTCAGATGATATATGGCAGGTCATCAATTTTTCGGTTTCGAATGTAAAGCTAAATAAAATACACATAAAACTATGATTTCAATGAAACTTTTATTTCATTATAATGCTAAGATCTTGCCATTAAGATCACCTATGGATTAGTTGCAGCAGTGAATCCTTTTGAGGTAGTATTCGACCACTTTTTTGCACATTTCGGGCGATATCTCGGTGGTTACGTAATGAATGTTGGTTATCAAATAATCTAACGTTTGGAAATTATCCACATAAACACACTCTTTGACGTAGACACCCACAAAAAAAAATGTCTAACGATGTCAAATCGTCAATTAACCTCATCAGAACGTGAAATTACGCTTTCTGAAAACTTCTCATGTAATAAAGCTAAAATCGGTCGTGCTGTGTGGTTTGTGGCATCGTCTTGTTAAAACCACATTTCGTCCAATTCATAATTTTCTTTTACAGACCACAAAAAGTCGGGTAGGACTTTTTCTATTATGAACGGACACAGCATTCTGAATTGAAATTCGGATTATCCGCCACACTTTCACCAACAGAAGCGATATTTTCGGCAGTGAGTATATTGTGATGATGCATAGGCATTACCACATTCGGCACGCTTGTAGTCTCTTCAAATTTTTTTATAATCTTGCAAATTCCTTGCTCAGTATATCGATTATGACAGCCAAAATCACCCCGTAATGCGCAAAAAGCGCCCACGTTTGAATCACCACTTTTGTAGTAAGTTTTAACCTTTTTTAGCGCATACTTCTGTTGCTAAACGATCCATACTCTTAAGTGGCAAAGCTTTCACTAAATAAATAACACTTCAGATGACGGGTATTTAACAGCTAATAGCCTTGCCAGAAAGGCGGTTTCGAAATTACTGAATGAATAACCCGTTACTGTTTTTATGGTATGATTTCCACTTTTTTGGGTGGGTTGTGTTTTGTCAATTTTCGGCTCGTAATAGGTAACAATTTGTACTTTGTTCACCATCTAATAAAAGGGTGATATGTCAAAATTTATAACGAGAATTTTGTATTCTGCTACAAATTCACAGCACAGCGAATTTAGAAATCTGTGGTAGTCAGTTGGTGGAAAATCGAAATCTTAAATTAAAATTCTGCAACGCATAACTCCAATTATTTTGCATCACATTGAATTTTCATAAATCAAAGCTCTGCATGATTACTTTTGCGCGTTATTAAGTTATTAAACGAACCATATTCGTAAATGGTAAACCTTTCAATAAATAAATAACACTTTAGATGACAGGTATTTAACAGCTGTTAGCCTTTCCAGTCCGGCGTTTTTATAACCACTAAATGGATAAGCCTTTTTCTTCGGCTGAATGTATATTAAAAAAATCGAATGTATTATTTGTGTTTTTCCTTCGATTAAAAATATAGTTGAAATCGGAATAGGTACAGATTTTGCGCAGAAGGTGTGTTAAATTTGATACTAAAAGCAATAGACATTAAATATCTGGACTGGGAAAGAGATGAACAAACGAAGAAATTCTTTCCAGCATTATTTGCTTTAAATCCCCACTACGAGAGGCACATCTGTAGTTGTATCAACATAACAATCTCCAGCGATATCTCTGACTAACTGCCTACGACTATTTGTATTCGGTTTCAAATTGGAATTCAACTGCGACTATTTGTGCTCGTAGTAAGTCGTCTTATCAAAAGAGCAATGCAAACACGTGCGCAGTGGTAATTTTTTGCGGTTTGGGGAAAGATGAAGAGAAAGAAAAATAAAAACGCCACAGAGACAGAAATCGTATCGAATTGATATAAAAACATGACAAACTAAAAGATTTATAATTTTTTTTTTTTTTTGCTTTGGCTCAAAGGCAAAGAAACTGTAATTTGCATATGGTACTACACACTATAGCAGCTATCGGTTATCGGTAGGAAATATCGATTTAGAGAGACTAAATGTCACTCTGCAACATAAGCTAAAGAAAGCCATGGGTGAGAACTTCGGCACAACTTGCATCACAGAATGTACTCGTATTTGTGCCAAAAACATTCGACCAACTAAATCAAAAGATTAGTCAATTTTGTGATTCTAATTTCATTCCGGCTTATGTATTTGTGTCAAAACTCATAATTTAGATTCGGCCAACTGAATCGAAATATTATTTCATTTCTTACATCTGAAACGAAACTTGTAGCAATTGTAAGTTTTAGTCATGTAACAATTGATACTAAGTTTATGAAACGTTTTATGTGCCAACAAGTTTGAAAATAACACAAAATACAGAAATCGTTGTTACCAGTTTTGATATCGTAAATTTAGAAAATAAATTATTTGAAGTTTTAATCATTTCGCAATTTGACGCCAGGCTTCTTTTCTTATAAGGAACGAAACTACATTAGGTTTCAGAACTGGTTCAGGTTGTAGAATTAAACTGCATAAAACTGTGCTTTCGTTCCGAATTTTCGAAACAAAATATCTGTTTTATTATATTTTGACAGGGAAATTGATTCAATGTTTGTTCCAGGTAAGAAATGAATTCAAAAATCAAAAAAAAATAATTGGAATATGAGTCTGAAACAAACCTTTGAAGTACTTTTAAAAAAAAAATTAATAAAAATTAAATAAATGCAAAATGTAAAAAAAAACGAAATTTAACTTCACATTTTTTTTAAATACCTCCATAGATATTCTTCTTTTAGAGCCATTCTATACATGTTTAAAAAAATTGTCAGAAATCTTTTCAGAGATATGAACGTTTGTTAAATATTTGAAAAATTCACAAAAAAAAAAAAAATAGAAAATAGTTGACGTTTAGTATAGACATTCTTATCCATTACATGCAGCATGTAGAAAATAATATCAAGCGCTTCAGTCTTATTCATTTCTTCTTCATTTCCTCACACTACTTTTGACAGTATTTCCAAAGGCTGGCGCTTCCTGACTCTTGGCGCATTTCGGTCTTTTCGGAACGAATTGTTATATTTAGATACGCTTGACCAAATCGTTATCCGTGTATAGCTCATGATTTATACGACCTTGATGCCCTCCGTTAACGATGAAGGGTCCATATATTTCCCGAAGAGAGACAAATATTCCTACTTATTCATACGTTTTTGTCATAACTGACGTTTTTATGTCAATACTAGCAAAAGCAATTTCCGGTACAGTTAGAATTTTATTGTTCATTGAGAGAAGTCTTTGTCATTAAACAGCTTGCTTAGCCCATAGAAATATTTTAACTAATACTCTTTTCTTAGTCTCATTTTGACGTCATTAGTTGTATTAACGGCGTAGCCGAGTAGGCCCTTCTTTCTTTAAAGCAAGTAACTTTGTTTTATCCTCGAACACAATTAGTAACATTTTTGCTGATTGAATCTCAATGCCTGAGAAGACTGCTTCTTTCTTCTAAGCAAGTAACTTTGTTTTGCCCTCGAACACAACTAGTCCAATTTTTGTTGATTAAGTCTCAATGCCTGAGAAGACTGCTTCTTTCTTCTAAGCAAGAAACTGTGTTTTGTCCTCGAGCACAATCAGTTCCATTTTTGCTGACTGAGTCTCAATGCCTGAGAAGACCGCTCCTTTCTTCTGGAAGTGGAAGCTTTGCAGTAATACCAAACTCAGTCATGCCTAATACAGTTTTCTGTGCTGTTGGACTGTCGAAGGCAGCTTTATAATCTATGAAAAGGTGTTACGTGTCGATCCGTTTAACTTGGGTCTTCTTCAGATTTTGTGAAAGTGTGAGTATCTGGTGAGTTCTTGATTTACCTGGTTTAAAGCAGCAGCGATAATGTCTAATAATGTTGGGAAGAAAAAAGGTTAGTTCTTAATGTATCATACGTGGCATACTTAATGTATCATACTTACAAAAAATGGGTAAGAGACAGATACCGCAATAGTTGATGCACATGTCTGCGTCGCCAGTTTTTAATACAACGCCGAACAAATTTAAATTCAAATTTTAGGGCATGTATTTCTTGAGTCAAATTATATTTAGAAGCTGCTGCATGCTGATTATTAGTTCATAACCAACAGTCTTAAACAGTGCAGGTGTTATTCTTAAGTGGCGATACTGGTGTTTTGATCTTGATTTAGCTCAGTGCTGGGCCTACAACTGCTACACACTCTGCGTATTTGTGATCAGCCTACAATTACTGATCTTATAGTCTTGTTTTATTCTCCTTGTGTTTGGACATATGGTAGTATCTGCCGGTTTCAACTCCATCCCTGTATCTTCGTATACCATAGTTCCGTATATCCCTATATATGTATATCTATATCCCCACATCTTGGTATTCCAGCCGTTTCTCTGCTTATAATGTATTCTCATTATAGCCTCATAATACACATTGCAACTGGCTGCAGCATTGCCATGTATGCAGTATTCTTTTTTTCAGGCAGTATGCAATGTTCTTTAAACCCAAATACGGGTTTTGTGGCAATTGTCCCTGAATATCCAATATGTTGACATAGTGTTGAGAGAGCTTGTTAGAATATGTTGTAACTTTTTCCCTGTAACCATTTCAGCTTATCGACGTATTACCTTTTTTGCTCCTGGTTACTTAAATTTTTTGCTCTACTCAGCCTCGCGCGTACGCCAGTTGCAATCAGCTGGTGATCCGAATCTACATATGTAAACACCACGGATCGTTCATGAAACTAGACATACTACGTATACCTGTGATTAATCTGTTCTTCTTGTGGATGCTAGTAGTTCTTGTGGATTTCTTTATGCGGGAATCATGTTGCACTTATCATCCTATTATGTACCGTGACGTGATATGTGGACAAAGTTTTCCAACAGCTGGAATAAGATCATCTTTCCTTCCTACTTTAGCTTACCGAAATACTTTACTTTATCGAAATACTTTTAGTCCTGTAGCCAGTACAATCGCAATTCGAAAATCGGTATCGTCGCTGCAAAAAGCAGCTGCATGTCCTTAAATCTTGATCCTTATAACTATTGTGAGTATTGTCGCCATTCGCAAGGTTCCGTATTTTCAGTTTCGTTCGTGTTTTCATGTCAATTTCACTTTGGATGAACGGTTTATTAGGCTGCCGCATCAGATACTGGTGTTGAACTTTCCAATGACGACTAGGCTGGTATAAGAGTTAAGTTTCAGTAACAGAGGTTAACTACTCGCCTAAGACGCGCCAGTGTGAGCTGCCTGGAAAGGCTTGTGGTTACTCCCAATTGTATCAACGGTCAGAGACACCAAATTAGAATTTCCTCATTCCCTCTCTGTCTAATCCTTTGTTTTTAATTTTCATTTCCGTTATTTTGGTTCTTTTTCAAAATATATTTAAGAATATGAATCTCTTCCTTGTTCGCACACATCATGATGTGGTGACCGATATATATGATACAGGTGAAACGACAGTAATTTTAAACTGCTGTAGGGTATACGCATTTTGAGAGATTCGAAGTTAATATTATTACTGCTATTACTACTCGTTTTCCTTCCTCCACTTTTTTGTTGGGTTTTAAACTGATTGATTTAAATTGTGATTGCATTCCAAATACATTTCGAGTGCCAATATAATGTTCTTTTTTCTTCAGCGAGGACCGTTTCAAAAGCACAATCAGAAACCGATACCACCAAATGTCTGAACATTCATCACTGATAATTGTAAAATGTATTGCAATTTATTCGGTAGAAATGAAACATTTGCAACGCAATTGGACCCATCATGGTCAATCGAATTGGAAAACGGCAAATGATCAAGTGCAACATGCAAAAATGAGGTTCGCCACCAGGAGGCGCCGGTTTTGTTATTATAACAATTTAGCAACCATTCAAAGGTGATCAGATGATGCCAAAGAAGTCATTCGTACTTACCGACAATGACGTTAATGGTTGAACATTAAGAAAAGGCCAGAATGCTTTTAAGTTCGTTGAGTAAAGGCGGAATTTTATCATTTGTTGTGGTTAACTTTTGTCTGATGATTGTAAAGTGTAATAAACTCGATTGATTAAAAAACAAGCAGAAAACAGCCAGACAGAGAGGGAGAGAGATTGCATTCCAGATATAATTTCGATCAATTGGTCGATCAGTAGAACGGTTGGTTGCCCAAGAAATGGGGAGGGCAACAATAAACTATACAGTAGTAAATTGGTCATGATAATTTGTAAAGTTAAACGTTTTGATTGCAATCAATGTTAATTCATTCAAGTCAATTTTAGCGAAATCAAAGGTCGTTCGATATGTAGATGAAGTGGTTTGCCAGTACTACAATTGCAACGTATGGCGTCTACTTCAATAATTTTGGTCGCCTTAATTAACGAACAACTCGCCTTCTGTGGTTAGAATAAAAATTAATGTGGCACTGTGGATCTAGCCATGCGGGAAGTATTACTGTTCGTACAATAAGCGCACTAATTGTAAGAATGGTCTATGGAATAACCCATGGTAGCGTTCAAAACTACATACAAAATATTCTTTGCGGCAATATTTGCTTATAATTACCCTGATCCTTGAAAGGATTAGGGTGAGCAATTGCTTCAAGAATTGTGCGAGGAAAAGGCAATGACTAAAATTAATAACTATAATATTTGTTCAGGAGTTGAAGGATTACAACAATATGAGGCAAAGGGTATTTTCTCATGCAATTTACCTAAGTTAACCAATATATTCTTAGGTACGCATCTCTCATTCAACTGCTTCCATCAGGCGTTTAGTCAACTTAATTAACAAGATAAAATATTGCAAGAAGAATTAAGTAGGTCAGTTCACAATATCATTAGGGGCTTTTATTTTCAGCAGTTGAACTGTTATTCTGATTTTCTTATAGCTTAGTGGCAGTCAATGTAATCAATGACTGATAAAGTACGAGGAGTGTTCCAAAAATACGGTGAATTTTGAAATTTCGCGGGCTACGCACATTAGACTTTCGATTATTATTATTTTTTTATGTTGGTACACTCGTCTCGAAGATACGAATATGTTGACGGTTTTATCCATACAGCATGTTTAAAATTGGAATTAAGTGCTCAAAAATACTTGAAATGTTGACAGTGGCATAAGGTGAAAGTACTCTGAGTCAAAAAAATGTTTACAAATGGTACAAGCTTTTCACAGTAGGTCGAGAAGATGTAAATGATGACGCTCGCTCTGGACGCCCCAGCACATCAACAACCGCTGAAAATGTTGAGAAAGCGAAGAAAATTGTTATGGAGAATCGTCTAATCACAATTAAAGAAGTTACTGAGGTTGTCGGCCCAACGATTGTCTCATGCCATGCATTTTTTTCGAAAATTTTGGACATGAAGCGTGTGGTAGCGAAGTTCGTTCCAAAATTGCTGAATTTTGACTAAAAATAATGTCGCATGACCATCGCTCAGGAATTGTTGAATGACGTCAACGATGATCCAAATTTGCTTAAAAGGGTCATAGCTGGTGATGAATTATGGGTATGTGGTTATGACACAAAACCAAAGCCCAATCGTCCCAATGGAAGAGTCCAGAATAGCCAAGACCAAAACAAAAAGCACGCCAAGTTCGATCAAATGTCAAGGTTTCGCTCACTGTTTTGTTCGATGACCATGGCGTAGTGCATCAGAAGTTCTTACCACAAGGTTGTACGGTGAATAAGGAGTATTACCTTCAAGTTATGCGAAGTTTGTGTGAAGCAATACGATAAAACGCCCACAATTGTAAAAAAAAAAAATGCACGGCTTTTGCATCATGATAATGCACCTGCTCACTCATCTTTGCTTGTGAGAGATTATTTGGCCAAAAACAACGCCGTTATCATGCCTCAGCCACCGTATTCACCAGATTTGGCCGCCGCGAATTTTTTCAGTTCCCAGGATTAAAGAGACCCATGAAAGGACAGCGTTTTGCGGCGATTGAGGAGATAAAAACCCAATCGCTGAGAGAACGCAAGGACATACTAAACAGTGCATGTCAAAACTGCTTCGAGGATTGGAAAAAACGCTGCCACAAATGTTATATTAATTCTGGGGGGAGGGGACTACTTTGAAGGAAATAAAATAGAAATTGATGAATAAATAAATATTTTTTGAGAAAACTTAAAATTTATCTTATTTTTTTGAACACACCTCGTATTGTTTCCATATTTTCTACATATTGCATATTCTGCATATTTGCTTTTACAAGAAGGCAGTCCTATACCGGCGCTATTGCTCCGCACTTTTTGAAATAATTTTCCGGCTTCCCCCCTGTTAATGGATAATTGATGTGATATTTTTCGCTCTCAACGAACGAAATCATGTTTGGAAAAGTGCGGAACGTTTAAAATTTGTCTTAAAACCTTAAATATGTTGCTCTAATGAAACAGTGCGTCGCACAGTGGGAGCAAACAAGAAAAGTGATGTATTATGACACTGCTTAACGTTTTTACTGATGTTGATGCTATTTCACATGCACATTATTGAAG
>JAHXMU010000622.1:12607-26086 GCA_019455685.1 Philornis downsi
AATGTACAGCATACTCTCCCATTTCATCATGGAAAGACTAACAAACGGGCAACGATTGCAAATAGTTGAAATTTATTATCAAAATTCGTGCTCTGTGACAAATGTGCATCGTTTGATACGACCATTTTATGGTCGTCATAATCGACCTGCTGAATCAACAATTCGTGCTGTTATCTCCAAATTTCGCACCAAGTTTACTTTGTTGGATATAAAACCATCGACTCGCATGCGAAGAATGCGTACTGAAGAAAATATTGCAGCCGTAGCGTTCAGTGTTAATGACGATCGTGAAATGTCAATACGTCGCCGTTCTCAGCGATTGGACACGTGTTACTCAACCACAAGGAATTTTGTTTTGCCCCAATTGGCTGAGTTGAACCTGCTTGACATGTGGTTTCATCAGGACGGTACAACATACCACACTGCTCGTGAAACAATGAATATGTTGAGGGATTATAGCTTATCTCTCGATTTGGCCCTGTGAGTTGGTCCCCAAGATCTTGCGATTTAATGCCTCTTGATTATTTCTTGTGCGTTTATTTCAAGTCGTGAGTCTATGTAGACAAGCCGAACACTATTGAATCCTTACAGGATAACATAACACGCGTTATTCGTGGAATACAGGGCGAAATGCTCGAAAAAATGACGAAAAATTGGACCTTCCGAATGGACATTTTGAGACGGAGCCGCAGACAACATTTACATGAAATTATCTTTAAAAATTAAATAGCAAAGACTAATTTATAGATTTATTTTAATATATGATGCAAATTTGATTGTTTTATTCGATTTAAAACAAAAAACTACGATTAAAAAGTCACCCTTTATTTTCCCAGATTCGTATCTTTCATTCAATTGCACTATGATCAGTATAATTGTGCTCACAGCAGGCTTTTACTACTGAGAATGAAAATGGACTGCACCGCCACGCTCCTTAGGATGCCTCACGCACAAGAAGGCTGATTTAGCAAAAATGGGTCGTCATTATAAACGGAAGACTTGAGAAGGTTACAAATTCTATTTGTTTTGCTGTGCTTTAATTCCAAGTAATTTTTTCAGCAACGCAAAAGCACTGTGAGTGAAGGTATATGTCAGCCAGTTCACCATATGTAAATTAGAACCTATCATTTTACCATGTCCCTTTTGGCACCACGCCCACTTTTGCAGTACCGCAAAAGGACGTTAGGTGACAGCACATGTAAGTCACCGCAACTAACTCAAATTTCTGTATTGCTTTAAATTCAGATTAAGCAACGAAGCTTCATAAAAACATAATTTCGCTTCAGGTCATCGAACTTAAAAAGTAGCTACACTTTGTTTTGATGGAGAAACTGAATCAATATAAATTTCTATTTTCGTTTCAGGTAACAAACCAAACGAAGCATGAAGTTAATGTTTGCTTCTAATTTGAAATTAAATTTCGAATATAAATTTAAAAACGAAACACTTAAAAACTTAAACGCACTGAACTTCTTAGACTGACACAAAAATCTTCCAAAACAATTTATATTTCTGTAGCGTAGCGTTTGTCTTTCTATGGAAAGGGGTCTTGAATACGCTTTTTCAGTTCTACATTTATGGTAATTGCATCTGTTTCGTTTGCTTTTGAATCCACTGTGCGTAATTACAACTTAGAATGTTAACGCAATTACCTTGACGCGCCAGAGAACCTGAAATAAAAATATAATTTTAATTTAATATAGACATGTGAATATGAATTAAAAAGAAAACAAAACAGTGAATATTTTCATGTTCTCTATAATGAAAAATAACAGCTTACAACAGTGGCCAATAATGAGACAAATGTCTACAATTAAAACCACATACCAATTTCGACAATTGCTAATTTTCGCCCCTCCAATAAACGAACAATATATTTTAAGAAATTTTGGTGCTTAAATGCCTTTTTGTGACAGAGGACCTTTAATTATTTCATCAATTTAATTACTTTTACGCGTGCCTTTTAATAATGTACAAATATGCGGTAATAATTTTGCCGGCCCAGACCCAACAACTTAACCAAATAAAATGCGGCTGCAAAAACTGTATTAAGCTTAAATTACATCGTTCAACTATCGATGATCGAATTGCGTGCAAAAAGTTGAGACAAAATTTATAGCACACTTACAAGTTATTTCAACAGTCATAAGTTTTTTGCGTTATGAATAGAAATAGTTGGACTTGGCCTCAAAAGGACGATCAGTATTCATTATCGATGGCAAGATTACTACTAAGGCAGATGCTAGGGAATAATATAGAAGAATTCCGATGAAAGCTATGACTTGCATATGCAATATAACTAAATACGCTTCCCAGGGCTTTATTATAATTTATGGTTTGTATGTCCATATCCTTGATACAATCAAATCATCGCGGTTAAACGTGATTAAATTGTAATGAAAATTATATCCTCTAAAACCAATGAAACTAAGGTTGGGAGGTGCATTTTCATAGGGATTATTATCATGAGACAATGCAATCGATTTGATCCATATTCAATGAAGTTTCCCTTTGATGCAAATAAATTTTATGTATCAAATAAAAAGTGTCCCAACAACAACGCAAGATTTAAATTTGGCGCCATTCGAAATGTCATTGTTAAACATTTGAACAATTGGTATTGTTTGCTAGTAAAAGGAACGAGGTTAGTAAAAACAACTGAACAACGCATTCTCATTGTGAAATTTTTTTTACCAAAATAGTGAAAGTTTTGCGGTTACAGTTCGCAAATTGCGATAAATTTGGGGTCACAATAATGTCAACTGTAAACAGATTAATGGATAAATTTGCCAAAACTGGGTCTGTTAGTGATATAAAGACAAAAATGCGCCTTCGACCAGGTCGATCGACCGAACATGCCGCAGCTGTGCGTGATGATGTCGCTCAAACTCCATCCACCTCAATTCGACACCGAGCTCAGCAAACTGCTGTCTCCAAATCTACTATGCAGCGAATTTTGACGAAAGATTTGCATCTTCATGCATACAAAGTTTAATTGACTCAGGAACTGAAGCCAGCTGACCATGGACAGCGAAGGCAGTTCGTTAATTGGGTATTGGCGAGACAACATGAAAATGCTGATTTTGCCGATAAAATCATCTTCAGTGACGAGGCCCATTTCCATCTTGATGGCTTCGTCAATAGGCAGAATTGTCGCATTTGGGGTGAGGAAAATCCTCGAGTGATTCACGAGTGGTGTGGATTTTGGGCTGGGGGAATCATTGGACCTTTTTTTATGAAAATGAGGCATGTCCAGCGCAAACAGTCAATGGTGTTCGGTATTGTGAAATGACAACCAGTTTTTTCGTGCCTAGAATTGAAGAAATGAATGTGGAGGGCATGCGGTTTCAATAAGACGGCGCCACATGTCATACAGCCTTTACAGCCTTTATAATCAAATTCTATTGAAAATTGTGGCATTTGGAACAGGTAAAACAAAGTTTGGAAAGTCCACAAACACATAGGAACTATATCAAAACACATATCGTTATGACCCCTTCTCAATAAAGTTCATACTTAACCGAACTAAAACGTATACGATAAATATACGCATACGTTCTAATGGCAGCGAAAATGGATCTGACGGTAAACGAGGATGAAACCAAGTTATTAGTTTCAACGAACAAAGAGTCTACTCGTTAAGGACGCTGTGTGAACGTTGACTACTATAATTTCGAGGCGATGGAAGAATTCATCTACCTCGGTTCTGCTGTAAACAAAATGAATGATGTCAGCATGGAGATAAAGATTCAAGCAAGCTATTCAATAATAAATCCATCTCTCCATAAAAAAAAATCCGACAGTACCAGACAATGGTTCTACCTACCTTGTTATATGGCGCAGAATTCTGGGTTATGACACAAGCGGATGAATCAGTACTGGCAGTTTTCGAGAGGAGAGTATGGGCGTCGCATGAACAATGAGCTGTATGAGCTATATACCGACATCGACGTGGTCAAACGCATTAATATACAACGTTTGCGTTGGCTGGGTCTTGTTGTGCGGACCCCTTGCTCCGGCACGGAAAGTTTTCGACAACGAACTCGATGGATGGCGCATAAGAGGGCGACCAAAACTACGTTGGAATAACCAGGCTTTTGAAGTACTACCGACTCTTGGCGTGACGAGTTGGAGGAGAAGCGCAGAAGATCGAAGCGTTTAGATTTTTTTTCTATAATAAATAAGATATGACTAAGATATGTGCCTGTCGCCACCTAAAAAGAAGAAGAAGAAGAATCGAAACTAATTATGGTTTCAGTTCTGACACAGACTAAGAAACGCATAAAGTTATTTTTTTCTTTCAAGGTTTCAAATCAAAATATCTGTTTCATTATGGTACAAAATCATTGTGGACTTATAATTTAGTTTTATGTAAAAAATGAAGTGAGTTGTTGTTTCGAATATGATTCAGTAACAATATTCTAATTTTTTTTTTAAGTAAGTTTGCCATATTCAAACCGAAACGAAACTAAGCTTTCTTGAAAGCTCCTGGTTTAAGTACATAGAACTTGGAGGGCAGTAGATGGAACAACATAGGAATAGTTTTAAATCGATTTCAATTAAAAAATTCTCATATGCAATATAAATGAATTAATAATGCCAATGAATGAATTTTTGAACCTTTAATTAATCTTAGACTAACCGCCACATTGTGCTCAATATTTGACCACCGCTGTACACACATCATTATTACTATCTGTAGCTCATTATTTTGTTAGTATCATTATGATAACCTAAGGTAATTGGCCCTACGCAACCCAATATTTCTTACTTGTTGGCGGTCACATAGTTTTCAGTTCTTTTTTTTTTTCTTAGCAATTGTCCACTCCCTATCTACTGCTCTTTTGGACTCATCTTCCGTTATCGGGCCATTTACCGAGTAGACGTCTCATAGAGTGTCTACGCGCTATGTCCCCATGGCTACCAACCAAGTCTTGAAAGTAAAGTGAAGAGATGGTCTTCAAGACAACAGGCAAAGGAAGAAAGAGAGCTGAAAGAAAAATGTAAGTTGTCGCCTAATTTGAAATGACAGGACCACCTTGAAGTTATGTGGCCAATGAAACTCGATATCCACGTTTGGGGTTTCCATGCAGAAAATATTATAAGAGTACTTAAAAACAAACTGCAGCACAAAAAAATATAATAACAAACATTAAATACTTTGAGCGAAAAAAGTGTTTATTCATTAAATACTGAATCGAGACAAGGGAATGAATATTCGTTGTGTGAGTATTCATTCGATCGTTTGTTCGATGTTTTTCAGCGATTATTATTTATTACCTTATGCATGCAAATAATAATGTGGGAAAAAGTGTGGCAACAATAAAGGTCAGTAAATGCTTTGATACAAAAAAAAAAAAAAAAAAGAAATGCACCGGCAGACACATCAAGACGCTTTGATAAATTGCAAAATATTTAATTTCACTTTGTGTTGTAGTAGTTTTTGCTTCTTATATACGAATTCTTACTTGGGTTGCATTGCGAACTTGGTGAATGGAACCTGTTCTCTTTTTTTCGTGAATGATCTGGCTTTTAATGAATTGCGCCAAAAATTTAAGTGAAATCAATTACGAGCCACACAAGGGTTGGCTGGCAAAAAGGGGTAAACTTTCAATATCAATGATTTATGACAGAAAATTTTTCAAGGGTTCACGATACTGATCGGTTGCAATAACATTAACCAAAGACATGACATCCACCTTTACGAGATTTGCATATTTAAATACTAAACAATTTGGTTTTAGCTTCAAATGAGCTTCTATGGCGCAATATTTAAAATATGAAATTTACATCCCCGCTACGAAACTAGGTCAAAATGCATGGGGTTATAAGCAAAACTACGTTATATCACGGAATTCTTTTATAAGTATCGGGTTATCGGTTTTTCGGTTTCAAAACTACAGATAAATAAAATATTCATAAAGCTTTGATTTCGATGAAAATTTTATTTCATCATAATACTTGGACCTTGCCATTACATACAAAGTACAAAGTAATTTATATGACCGCCTCTGGATTGGTTGCTGCAGTAGATCCTTTTGAGGTAGTTTTTGGCCACTTTTTCGCACATTTCGGGTGATATCTCGGCAATAACTTGACGAATTTTAACTTTCAAATGATCCAACATTTTGGGAATATCCGTGTAAACATGGCCTTTTGACACAGCCCCACAAACACAGTCTAACGGCGTCAAATCGCATGGTCTTGGTGGCCAATTGATGTCGCCAAAACGTGAAATTACGCTTTCTGGAAACTTCTCATGCAATAAAGCCAAAATCGGTAGAGTCATGTCATGGCACTGTCTTGTTGAAGCCACATGTCGTCCAGTTCATAATCTTCAATTGCAGACCAAAAAATTGGATTGTCATATGGCCACAGCGCTCTGAATTGAAATTCGGATTATCCGTGACACTTTCACTAACAGAAGTGATATTTTCAGCAGCGCGTACACTGCGATGATGCACAGGCCTGACCACATCTGTAAGAATTTCAGATTCAATTTATCAACTTCAGAATATGTATACTTTTATTCATTGCCCAGACGAAATGCTATCGATTATTTCTTACTGCATTCATCGTCATCGAAACTTTTTTCATTAAAAACGAAACAAAAACAATTTGGATTCTGAGTCTTACATTCTATTCAGAATGCGATACATTTTGTAGTATAACGCTCGTAGTGTCTTGCACAGTAGGTCGATTATGACGACCATAATCAGTCCGTAATGCACATAAAGTGGCCAAGTTTGAATCACCACTTTTATAGTAAGTTTTAACTATTTTACGCGTTCTTCGGCTGTTAAACGATCCATATTCATAAATGGCAAACCTTTCAAAAAGTAAATAACGCTTCAGGTGGCAGCTATTTAATGAATGATAGCATTACCAGACCGACGGTTTTGAAACCACTAAATGGATAACTCGTATAAGTCGGCGAACTTTACTAAAAAAATACCAAACCGCTTGTAGGGGATACTTGCGAAACTATGCTATAAAAGATTTAGCAAAATTTAAACTGTTTCTAAGGATGAAATGTTTATGAAACTGGTACCATAGATTTTTACTAAATGTACTGATTTTGGTTCCGATCGATTTCAGTTTTTATAAATCCATCCCCCAGTGACAAAGCCGTCAAGGGCCATGGCATAAAAACAGTCTGAAATTCGTTTTATAAAACCAAAAAGTCACTTTCTTTGCATGCCATAAATAGGCTATGGGAGGGCATTTCCTGTTCAGCGAGATTCAATTTTTGAACTCAACCTGTTATTTTGTAGAGTCCTATAAACCAGATTCAATTTTAAAACTCAACCTTTTACTTTGTAGAATCCTAAAAACTAGTCATAAAAAAATTTCACATGCATAAATTGCAAATGACGGGGAATGGGGAAATTATAATGTGTTATTCTGACTGACATCCACTTACGCGTAACCATAATCCTTTTGCAGAATTTCCAAAGCAGACCACAACAAAAAGTATTCCCTAGTAATGCCATCGCTTATGTTTCTGGTAGTTACTAAAATGAGGAAGCTAGATTGGGTGGCCTAAGAGGAATGCTAACATCGTTGCGTCATATGTAGGTAAGCAGGTAACATCTGTTACAGAAACTCTCTCTTTAGATGAGCCTAGCGGTAGTATCAAAACTAGGAACGAATTCGGTAGTCTAGTAAGCTGGTCATTTCAAACAAAATTATTATGAAATGAGAAAAGAGAACGAATGCAAAACCTATAATGTTGACGATCTCCGTAAATGTTCTTCCAAAGCAGACCACAACAAAAAGTATTCCCTAGTAATGCCATCGCTTATCCTTCTGGTAGTTACTTAAATGAGAAAACTAGCTTGGGTGGCCTAAAAGGAATGCTAACATTGTTGCGTCATAGGTAACATCTGTTACAGAAACTCTTCCTTTAGATGAGCCTAACGGTTTTTGGCAGTATCAAAACTATTAACGAAATCGGTGGTCTAGTAAGCTGGTCATTTCAAACAAAATTATTACGAAAGGAGAAAAGAGAACAAATGGAAAACCTATAATGTTGGCGAAAATGCTCTGAGGACCTGGATTTAATGGACGGATTCTTCATAGAGAAATTGCTTTGCGGAAGTTCTTGACCAAATACTCGCATAAAGCTGTTACCACCACCGTCCCGAAGATGCGGTGAACACAACTAGGGGGAGCTCGACGCAAAACCTGTGATATCTACTGCAGCTGCTTCGGCATGGCATAAAATTGAATATGGTTTTCTGGTGAATGGGATTATTAAGCTCCATCTCTCCGTTTAGACCTCTAAGCTACCGCATAGTCATCATCAGCATTAAGGCGAAGTATTTTTTATAACGCTGATTTGTCCACACGCGCAGTCGGAAGACAAAGACGGGGCGACCAAAGACTATGTTATGAAGAAGTATACAACTGGTGTTCTGGCAACAACATTAAAATTATTCTGGTTGGTTTTATCGCCGAAATAATAATGGAAGATGTTCTTAGTTCAACAATTGAAAAATTCAATAGCTGCTCCTCCGAAAATGGATACAGACCGGATTATTTCAAGGTGTTATATAACATGATAGCAAGTGGTAATACAACTTGATTATCTGCTAACCATAACGCGGATTGATTACATGGTGGTGGATAGAAGGTGCGCCTTTAATATTATGGACGTACGTATGTATATCTCATGGCGCTGACAGGTAAAAAAAACACAAAGAAAGCTAGAGGTCTCCAAAGTGCGTTTCACAGAGGTAGTTACAGTCCACTTCAACAAGTTCTTTCAATCTATACGCCAAAACTCCGCTAATCATGATGTGTTTGATACGCCTTGAAAGTGTATAGCACATTAAGTGGCTACGCCCGCAAAAGCCATACCTGGAAATAAGAAATATCGATTAGATAAGTACTGATACGAAAAAGGACTTCGCAATGTGTCTGATAAGCTACGGCCAATTGTAAGGCGTGCTACGAATAATCACTATAATAAGGAGAGAAGAAACACAGGCCGAAGACAGGGCGAAGAACGAAGATGTAGAATAACACAGGGTTCAAACGGAATACTGAAAATTTCAGCAAAAGATTAAAAGCAAAATTTATTTAAGGACAGCCATGGAAATTTGTTCATAGGTATGCAGAATGTGCTTCAATTATGTAGAGCGCATTTCTGCAAGCAACTGTTCCCAGATGACAGCAGAAGTGCACCAAGCAAAGGGAAATGAAAATATTAGCATCACAGCTGAAGAACAACAAAGATATTGATGATGAACTTACAGTGAAAATACAGCTCCTGGACATAATTTGGCTCAATAAATACAAATCCAATAATTGGAAGTTAAATATTTTATATCCTGTGCGCAAAAAGGTCTGCCTTAGAGTATATACCAACTATTGCGATTTTAGTCTTTAGTTTATTGCTAATAAGATTCTGTCGTGAATGATATGTGAAAGGGTAAAACCTATTCTATTTGATCTGATTATCAATGCGACTTTAGAACTACTAAATGTCAAGAAAAGACTCAAGAAACACGGATCGACACATAACATCTTTTTATAGACTGAAGCGTTGACCGAGTCTGGTACTCCCACGAAGTTTATACTCGTAAGCTTCTGTAAATAACAAAATCGTTTTGTTACAGGTAGGCAAAAACGCCAATGAGCCACTTTGTACCAAAAGGGAATATAGAATATGTTGTGTGATCTCTTCAACATACTTGTGGAGGTTAATATGAAGAAAACCACAGTAAGCATGGCTGATGCTATTTTTTAATAAAAATTATATTGTAGTAGCGTTGCTGACGATATAGACTGTACCGGCTGAAAGCTGTGATATGTTACTGCAGTCCTCTCAAACATTGCGAAGGAGTTAGAAAAGGTGGTTCTGGCGGTAGATGAGGACAAAACCGTGTTATTTATTTTGACGAATAAATAGTCCACATGTTCTACAGTAGAGTTCATATAATCAACTATAGTTACGTTATGATGAATGCATTCATCTATATCGCCTCCGTCGTCAATAAATGTAAAGATATCAGCTAGTAATTAGAAGAAGGGTACTGCCTGCAAACAGTAGCAATTTTATATGCGTTTTAAAAGCAGAATCCTCTCTTGACGAATAACAATTCAACTGTCGTACATTTCAGCACTAACTGTCTCACCGTAGAGTGCAGGATCAACCTATTCTGAAAACCTTCGAGAAAAAATATTCTGTAAATTATATGGATCAACCATTGTTAACAAAGAGTATCATCATAGGCGTAGTAAAGGATTGCTAGGGAGACTTAGCCCCCTCTAACTTTTTCTAGCACCCCCAGGTTTTTCAGATTAGGAATTTAGTCCCCAAAAATGAATGACTGAATGAATGTAGCTCCCCAGAGATAATTTATTGCTACGTCAATGAGTATCGTCGTCGTGAGTTGTATGAGAAATATATCGACATCGATTTGATTCATGTGTGGTCATGTGTGTGGATGGACCAAAACGTCCCAGCATCCAAAGTTTCTGACAATGAGCTTGATGGACAAGACGGAAGAATCAGTTTTTGTAAAAACAATACAAAACTTAGAAGAGCAATTTGGATAAGGAGACAGAAGACCGAAACGCTTAGAATTCTTTGCGTCGTGTGTAAATTTCGCTTTTTTTGTTTTGTTTAATTTTTATTGTCATTTGTACGAAGCCAAGGCCGAGTTTTTTATTCTGCTAAGATCCAATAGGAAACGGAAAATATTGGTCAAAATTTTCCTACTTCGTTATGCTTAAATGCATCAGAATACTGAGATGATATTGGCTAAGTTATTTTCGGTAGATGAATGAAAATGTTCCAATACGAAAAATCTTTGACAATGAATTCCATGGAAAAAGCAGAAGAAAAAAGAATCAAGATTTTGGAACCCTATCAGATCGTGGCGTCACGAATTGGAGAAGTAGCACAGAAGATCAAATTATTTTGACATGTTTTCTAAGTTTCTTGGCAATAATTTATTCGACTAAACCATCATCATTTAAGTAAGTAATCTATTTATAATAACTTATTGGCCTGTTCCAACAACATATATTTCTCTAATGAATCATGAATTATGTTTGGTTATAATTATTAATTATAATTAACAGGGAAAAGATGAATATAAATAGTAAATAAATATAAATAAATAAAAAATCAAATTATATGAAAATAGCAAAAAGTAGTTTTTTTTTATTGAAACGATCTGTTGCAATTAGGGGTCATTCAAATTTAATTGCAACTGAATGAATTGCATCCCAACGAAAATAAGGGGAGAAAGTTATAATGGATCATAATCTAGATATATTGTTGAATATTTTCTGGAAATCTTTGCAGTTCATAACCAAAATCTATTTAGCTCTTACCCTGAAGTTTTTGCATACCCGACATTGTCAAAGCACCCAAGTTCGGCAAAGTTATTTAACTTTTATGTTATATTTTATATTTATTTTTATTTTATACTTTATTGTATATTAATTATCAAGTCTCTCGTGGCAGAAGCGACAGTTTTTTTTTGTCAAAAAAGGAACACAATTCATTTCTCCATATTTTACCTTTACTTCCAGCGACGCTTCTTTAATTAATAGGCAGTTTTAATGCCAAAAAAAAGTCTGTTTTTATTTTTTTTTTTTTTGTGCCAAATACAAAAGAATTCCAAACTTTTGAATTTCTCCCCCAAAGAGTCCATTTTCCCAACATAACCGTTGAATTTTGAAGGGTTCAGCTACGTAGTCGTATATTAATGACCGCGTATAGTTCGTATCGCTTACGATTCACGTAGACCGTTTACGTTCAATCATAGGACATGCTTTTGTTTATCCAAATGGTGTTTGATGCTCATTAGCATCATGGGTAAACTTAAACGACATTTTACGCCAAGCTTTCCGAGCTTTAAGGGATCCCAGTGGTCTAGAGCTCAAAAATTTAGGATTTTTTTTCACAATAAAAGAAATGACAAACGATATTTAAATTTTTTAGGCTTTTTATTTGACTTCTTTTACGTAAAAAATAAAAAAAAATGTTCTTTTTTTACAGGAAAGAAATTTCGATATGATCTGAATAATCGAATGCTGACTTTCAAAGTAAAATTGAATGACTTTGGTTCTTTGTTCTGTGCTGAGCCTTTGCATCCTAAATTTCCCAAATATTTATTTAATTCTGTAAAGAGTTGAAAACAAAAGACTTAAACAAAAAATGTATTCACTGATCAAATCTTAAAGTTACTTATGCGCCACCCTATATAACATTATGCATGTCATGGATAGGGAATGCTGAAAGCGATGAAATTCTCGGCTGATTTGAAACTGCAAAGAAAATTTAAGAAATTAAACCCGCAAATATTGACGATTCCTGAAAATTTTTAATTATGTCAGAAGATTTGTCAAATTTTTCCGTTGATCTACTAACTTGTGGTAATTGATTTGCATTTGATTTCTTCTGTTCGTTGGAAATATCTTCGTGTCAATTTGCTAAGCAGCTCAGTTAGTTGAGTTGAAATTCTAGATTCTTAATGTTGCGATTATGTCCAAAAGCGGTGAAGGTGAAATTTCGAGGAAAATCAGGATAGCTCTCCGTCTAGATAGCTGTCAAAATAATCAATTCCTCGAGTTTTTGAATACAAATTCATTTCATTTCATTCTCATACATTGAACATTCTTATAATTTGAAGCCTTTTGGCCAATATAAAGCAAATTACAAAATGCATAAAATAAATACTACTGGAAAATACTACTACTGCTACTACTACTGGAAATTCATTAGTGATAGTAAGTTATTGCTAATAGATAAGTGATCTTAAACCAATATCATTTTAGCACAAATCAAATGCGCAGGTTTTACATGAGTTTCGCTGTGAAAGCCTTACCCATGGCGTGCCATCACACAGATGCTGTTTTCCATCATTTTTTTTCTTGGTTATATGTTCTTTCTTTCTTCTAGCGACAGCAAGCGCCCCTTTGGGGTACTCAAACTAATCCCGAAGGATTAGCCAAACTAGCAGAGATTGGAAGTAAGTCCCTTGGAAAAGCTTCCTCAGGTCCCACTCACTCACTTGGCCAAAGTACATACCTTTGTAGTCACTTGGTATGAAGTGAGCTACCCCCGGGTAGGAGTTGAGGTATCTGGGAAGACCTCGGATAGACATGAACAGTGTTTTTTAAGCTAATGCTTTCCTTCACCAACGCAACCTGAAGCAACGCAAAAGCACTGAAAACACTTGTTCGGGCAACCACAGCCAGCACGATGCTCCCACTAGGGGTCCAACACCATTGACCAGAAAGGAACAATGTTCCTTGGGCCTCTGGTCACCCGTGCTACCGGAAGAGAAGAACCCTATGGTCTGGGTTTCGCAGACAAGCTACTCCAGTTTTGCTTTATTATACCTCGCATGGAACTGGTAATCCACGATCTACGGCATAGATTTTCAATGTCCGAGGAGAGAATATCAACACAGCAAAGCAAAGTACACCATGCTCCTATCATAGTTCATTAACCAG
>JAHXMU010000622.1:41086-52518 GCA_019455685.1 Philornis downsi
TTAAGCCATAGTTGTTGTAATAAACCTTTCATCGTAACAAATTGTACTTTTTAATATCCCTGAAAGGACAAAAGGTTGAAACCTTCCCCCTTCATAATACACCTAATGCATCCACATCTCAATGAATTGTTTAATATTTTGCACATAAAATACTTAATTTTTGTGAACAAATCCCCGTTGAAATGTGACACGTGTGGCCTTTTCTCTTTCGTAGAGATTTGAAAGGGATTTCCACAGTAACATTTTGCGGTTGATTTAGTTAATATAAGAGGAAGAAGCCGCCAGTCTCAAATAAATGTCATCGACGTTGCAAATAGCACGTGCCACATAAAAGATGATCCATTAAGTGTGACCTATCAGATAATGGACTCAACCGTTCCATGCGGTTCTTTTACAATGTGGGCGGAAGGATAAGTAGTGGAACAAAAGCAGCTATTAAATGAACATTATGAGAAGGTGAAATATATGGGGGGAGTAAATGAAGAGTATTAAAGAAGAATGATTATTTGTTACCATAGTGTTGATATTTCATTCATGAAGTTGAATTGTTTTAAATAGAATATGTATTGGAGATGATCGATAAAGTATAAAAGATCGGATAGGAAAATAAGAGTTACCTTCTAAAACTGCAGAATACCCATTAAGGTAGCTTATGAAATGGGACTCATATAGCAAAACTAGCCAGATATTTTCTGCAATGGGCCAAAGGAACTTGTAAAGAAATATGTTTAGACCACATAGATTTCAAAGTAAACATAATTCACCTCTGTGGGAGAATTGTGCTCCAAATTTTGAGCCAACGAGTCTCATAATATCAAAGGAATGATATTACTTTACGCTCTCCGCCTATTAGTAACCAAATAGCTTATAATTTCCGACCTTCGGGAAAGTACCGAGTTATCCATTTTTCGCTTTCAAAAGTAAAGTTAAATAGAACACACATAAAGCTATGATTTCGACGAAACTTTTAGTTCTTTATAATGGTTCGACCTTGTTATTGCATATGAAATACAATGTCATTTAAAGGACCGCCTCTGGATTGGTTGCAGGAATGGATCCTTTTGAGGTAGTTTTCGACCACTTTTTTTTTATTGGTTTTCAAATGCTTCAACGTTTAGGGATTACACAAGTAAACATGGTCTTTGACGTAACCCCGCAAAAAAACAGTCTAATGACGTTAAATCACATGGCTTTGGTGGCCAATTGACGTCGTCAAAACGTGAAATTACGTTTTCTGAAAACTTCTCATGCAAAAAAGGTAAATTGGTCGTATTGTGTGACGCGTGGCATCATCTTGTTAAAACCACATATCGCCCAGTTTATAATCTTCAATTGTAGGCCACAAAAAGTCGGTTATTATATGGACATAGCGCTCTGAATTGAAATTCGCATTATCCGCCACACTTTCACTAGCAGAACCGATATTTTCGGAAGTGTGTACATTGTAATAAAGCACACGCCTGACCACATCTTTAACACCTCCAGTCTCTTCAAATTTCTTTATAGTCTTGCCAATTCCTTGCACAGTAAATCGATTATAATGACCATAATCACCCCGTAGTTCACGAATAGTGTGCACGTTTGAGTCACCACTTTTGTAGCAAGTTGTAACCATTTTTACGCAATCTACGGTTGTTAAATGATCCATATTCAAAATCACCGGTCTGGCAAAGCCACTAAATGGATAACCTTTATTAGCTGGTTATGCGTCTGATGGTGGCTAAAGTAGGAAGCCGTTTAATTCGCTCAATTAAATGGCTTCCTAACATGAATGTTTTCGACAAATGTTACTGAAACTCTGCTCTTATGCCAGTCTAGTGAATCGAATGCTGCGCCCTTATAAACTATTCATCCTAAGTAATGAAAATGCAAAAAGAATGAAACTTGACTCCCGCAAACGTTAAAAGTCCGTAACTTACATACATGCCTCTTAAATGTTGGAACTACCTAGAGAGAAGATTGATGTATCCGTTAGGCGGATATTTTTGAGAAGTATAAAGCTGACATCGCTGCTATTCCATTGATGTAAACAGACAGAACAGGGAAGCGCTCAGTGCAAAAACTTAGATGTGGATTCCTACTTGGTGAGAGACTTAGACACCCTGTCTCGCAGAATAGACATCTAAATGATGAGATAACGACAATCCGCATCAGTATGAAATAATTCGTTGTCCTACTAACATATGGCTTGTTTTTGTCCTCCTTTAGTACTAAACTCATTTTTGTTAATTCCAAAAATTATCTGAAATTGGATAATTTTACGGAACCCACAAGGTTTTTATACAAGTTTCGCTGGGAAAGGCTTGCCTACACCTTACTCCATTTTGATTGCCAGCGTACCCTTGGGACAGCCAAGTAAACTTGCAATATCTAGGAATATGAGTCGACAATATTGGGAGCAAGCTACAACAACTGTAGGCTGTTTCTATCAGCCAGAAAGTACCAAATTAATTATTTCAGTATTGATTATCCCCATCTGTGAAGGTGAGGTCTATCTTAAAATTTGAGAAGGCTGCAGTAATATCTCGCAATTTTCTGCCATTCATGCCCTATCATCAGCGCACATATGCAGCATATTGGCTTTTGTTTAATATGGTGCCCGCTAAATAAACTGTAGTTTTCCTCATAATCAATTCCAACAGTATTTTGGAGAGGTCGTGCTGTCTCATCAAAATATTTGCCTACCTATACTGCAGACTTAGTGGTCTCATACATTGTCTTATACAGTAGTGGTCTCATGGTCTCATGGTCTCATACAGTTTTTACCGTATCGGGCTATCGATGGCAGCTTTATTGTCCACAAAAGGTGATATATGTCGGTTAGTTTTGCTTGGATCTTCTTCAGGATTTGCCGAAGTATGAATATCCACTCAGTTATAGATTTATCACGTCTAAAGACATATACATATACATATATAGCGCACAATCAGGTTAGATAGAATAGGTCTCCGTCTCCCACTTACGGCGGAACCTAATAAAGGATGGGTAAAACACTGATACAAGGCGGCCCGAACTAACAAAGAAGGCACAAAAAAGTTGGGGAAAAATTTCTATATTTTTCATCATAACCTTCTTTTCGGTCGATACCTTTTTTCCAGTTCTGAGAGTTTTGAAGAGAAAAACCACAGAAAGATTCGGCCTCGTATGTGACCGGTCATGGCGCGATGGTTAGGGCACGCGACTATTGATTGCATGTGCCTGGTTTCAATTCCGCTTACTGTCACCTATTATAATTTGAGTGGCGGTCACCTCGATGTGTCTTGCAAGTAGGCGAGTAATCCACAAGCCTGATAATTGCTTCTCAAACTGTGGCGTTCGGAATGCGTGCAATCTTACTGAATGAGGCTCTCCCCATGTCTCATTCATGAGAGATGCAATCGAATTTTTTTTTGTATTGGCCTCGTACGATCCATGTGCTGTCTGTATACCTGAATATCGACATAAATGTTTTCAAGCGCAGCAAAATACAGCAATGGCGTTGGCTGGATCATAATGTGTGGATGAACGCAAACGGAAGGTTTTTTTCAAAAACTGGCATGACGAATTGGAGAAACTATGCAGAGGACCGAGGCGCTTGGGATTATTTTCCACTTATGGTGAATAATAGATAAGGAAACAAGTAAGTAATTAAAATATTGTGAATAGTGCCCTCATTTTTGAGCGCTTAACGTGAGTATGTATTTGTGAGTATTATTTTATTATATTATTATTTTATTTATTATATTTTAATCTAGACAACATTTGTCATCATTTCATTTTTGTTCTAATATTTATGAAACATTCATTACAAAATTTTTTACAAAAAAAAAAAAAAAAAAAAAAAAAAAAAAAAAGATTAAGCTCACTTTTTCCAAAGGCCTCCTACCCTCCTTAACCAGACTGGGGCACACATACCACATTTCATTACATATATGATTTTTATTCCCATTTCGAGGGGTGAATGTGACATTTCACAAATTCACTATCACAAAATGTAGCCTTCCTACTAACTAACAAATTCTATAATTCCACGTTTTCAAGATGAGAATAATTTTAAATTTTAGTACAAAAATTTTTCAAACAACAACAATACAAAAAGGAAAGAGATCACCATTTAAATCATGTTGACATATGACACCTTCATGTCAACATTAGCCTCTTTCTTGCCATTTGTCAATAACGGGGAGGAAATTCGTTAATTGCACATCAAACAGTTGCAACAGTAACAGATTTACATTCTATTCAGTATAAGGCCGATTGTATTGCATACTCGTATATGGCAAAGGGATCGAAGCATGAAAAAAGAAGATTTGTTACTACTTTCAATTTTTTTCATTCTAAGGCCTGGTGGCACAGCAGCCGCATATTTGAAGAATTTTTAAAACATTTGCTGATTTTAATCTTTTTAAGTAGCCTTCATCGTCTGGTATTTGCAGCCGTAAGGGTTTGTTTTTTTCTGTTTTTGGTTCATCTTTTGTGTGTTATCTAGTTAACAATATCTAAATTCTGTTTATATACGTGACACATTGGTCAAAGAGATTTCGATGTTCCTGTATCTGACGGCCTCTCGAAATCACACTTAATTTGTTCGTAATGCCTTCATAATCCCTGGCAGGAAGAAATATCTTCATCGAGAAGGCTGATGATATCATTACCAACAACTACCACCAATGCCATCATCATCATCATCATCATTACCACCACCCCTCCCTGGTAGTTTCGAGATTGAATTGGTTGAAGTAATATGTTGACAATTTGCAGATATTAAATCATGTTTTATTTGAAATTGTACATATGGACGATTGTTTGAGAGCATTATTATACCCAGAATCAACCCTCGTTATTCTCGTCATTGATAACACAATTTTGTAAATATATCCTCCCTCCCCTTCTTTTTTGGCGATTTGTCAGTTAATACGGCTAATGTGACAAATTTCACTGTCACTGCATGATCCGGGCAGTTGATACATCTTTGGAAAGTAACTTTTTTACACACATTTTTTGCATTATTTTTTTATTTGCTTTGTTTTCAATTTTACTATCAGTTAATTCTGATCAGATTAGGATTTTCTTGAAGCCCATTGATTGTTCTTTTTTTTGCAAGAGAAAAATATTCTTAAATAATCAAATCAGTTACAAATTTTGTCACAAATAAAGTGAGAAACTGCCATAGACAAAGACAATCCAGGCAATCCTTAAGGCGTAAAGTAGAGTTTTAAAACTACCGACTTTCAAATATAATGTATAGAGTATAATAGTTCGCGAGATATCGACTTTTGCACCTAAGAAATGCAATTCAAATTTTCTTTAGAATGTAAATATTTATTACATACAAGTTATTATTGAACATTTCTTTCTTGTTTTAACTCTAAAAGTACGAATTTCCAACAACTTTGCCCTTTCGCACGCTTATTATCGTAGATGATATTTCGTCCATAATTTCATGGTTCTATCTCTGGCCCTTTATTCTGGACGACGGTATCCTTTTCGTATCATTATATCGCTTTGCTAGTTCACCATAAAGTAAGAATTTCCAATGTCCTGATAGATTAACTCATATCCTAAATTCATGGTTTTGTAATCACCCATTTATTCTAGATGATGGTGCCATGTTTGTTCTAGGATGCTGTACTTTCCGCGTTCCATTCCTTATGATTCCAGATGATGGTGCCATTTTTGTATTTTTCGCATTCTATTCCTTATCTGCTTTATCCGCGAATTGCACGAATTTATAAAAAAAGCTCTTCATCCCGAGCCAAAGCTAATAAAAGAATGTGCATAGCTAATTTCATGATTTCAGATTCAGCCGTCTGTTTTATGTTATAGTATTTACTCTTTTCCTTTTCCACTTTATTCCTTACTTTCCTCTTAATTATTTATAAAAAAAAAACTCTTTTATCCCGAGCCAAAGGCGATAATTGAATGGGCATAGCTAATCTCATGATTTCAGATTGAGCCGTCTGTTTCAGGCTACAGTATTTATTCCTTTCCTTTTTCTCTTTATTCCACTTCTTAAAAGTATGAATTTTGGAAAATTTATTTGCATTACTTGCCTACGCTGTAAGAGAAAACCGCATTTCAATTTTGCAGATTTCAGTTTCGCCCATTAGTTCAGGCCTATACCCATTCCTTTACGCTTTTCTCCCCAAATGTACATTTTTTTGTGCGACCCTTCTAAGTTCTCCTCTACCCTGATAGGCGAATTTAAACGCCTCATTTCATACTTGTACCTTTCCGTCCCCATCTGCCCTTTGAAAATGTATATTTGTACACATTTTGTTAGTATGATTTCGTGGCATATTAGGAACTTACTAGAACGCCGTATTAGCTCCAGTAATTTGGGCGGGGCAGAGGTTAATGGGTTGTAAACAGATCGGTCAATCATCTCTCAACAAATTTATATGTACATATATAGATGGTGATACGTATGTCAAGTTTGATTTTTTTTATTGCCTATTTGTTAATTAAAAGTAAAATTAAGTGGAATTTATAGATAGTGGAAAAACCATACCAACTCACTCAAGGACTCGTATATAGAAAATTTAGTTTTTAATAGAATTCGGGCTAAATCGATATATTCCCTGATAGTAGAACGTTTGTAATATTACCTCTTATCCGAATTGATACATTGTTTTTAACATTACGGACAGCAATTGGCACAAGCGGTTCAAATGGCTGCAGTAGGAAAAAACTTTGAAATAAAAGGCTTGTTCAGTGATTTCTTTTTTTTTTTTTTTTTGCAAATGTAACATTGCAACATTTTTTCATTAACGAAATCGATAATAGATATTGGAAAGACTCAGAAAATTTTTAATGGAACTCCCAAAAAATTGAGGCTAGTTATTGAAAAATAATACAAAACTAAGAAATTTGACTAAAAAGCAGGCAAATTCAATTTGTCATGTCTACTTATCCGACAATGAGTCTGTGCATTGTCCACGCCAGCGTTGAGGGCAATCTACATATATATAAGGAGATATTTATAGACTTCGGCCTGGCCAAGCGTGAGGACGCCATCCATTTGTACATCCGTTCACCTATTTTATCTATGCTTTATTCAAATTAGGTGAATTTAAAATTTCTTTTTTCTTTTCCCTCTTTATGTTGAGCTGTGGCGTGATTTAAGTCCATTCAACATCGACCTGTCTCCACTTTTGCCAAAATTACTCGTTGTTTGTTATCTAAATGAACAATTATTGAATATAATCGCAGTGATTTCCTTACGTGGCCACAAAAATAGAACTAAAAATCTCCTCACTATTTACTCTAATTCATAAGAAGGGAAAGACAAATTTATCTATGCAGAGAGAAGGTATTTCCACACAAAAGTGTCTAAGTATTACCAATCATTCTTCTCCTTAGTGAATGCAATGAAATATCTCATGGGGTTAACCTTCCCTATAAATTCTGTGAAACCGTAGCAAATTTAGCCAGGATCATTAAACCCCTTAGTAAATGTGGCTGTTGCATTTTGCTTAGTTTGCCAGGCTTCACGTTCAATTTAATGCCACCGCCACCACATCGCACCATAGCCATGTCTATCTGTCCAAATAGACTCAAAAATATATTTTTGCAAATTATACATTGGCAAACTTTTGAAAATATTTATTTTGTGGTTTCATACCATATATTTTGCATAATTCGTTTGAATCCTTCGTTTTGTTGCTTGATTGTGGCAAATTATTTATGATTTGTGGGTTGGAATTTAGAAGAAAAATTCTTTTGACTTTGCTTCCCTACACTTTTGCGAAAGTAACGGACGAGAGGTGAAACAAATTAATGGATATTTTGTGTGGGTGGAAAACCAAATATTCAATTACACAAAAAACTGTATTAAATAGTTTGTAATTGGTGGCATTTGATTTAAGGGGTGGAAGAAGCAAAATGTAAATGTAAAAATGTAAAGGCAAATTTTAGTTATAAGTATTTTGTTAAAGAAGAAAAACTTCATAGAATAGGAAAAATGAGAAATGAATATACACTTGAAATTGGGCTATTTAGTTTAATAACCTTCTATAGTCAATTTGTTATTAAATTTTCAAATAGTACAACTTGCAAGCGGCAAGATCGATCAACAGAACTTCAGCTTTAGATCTATTTCGCATTGATACAGGGTGATTTTTGAAAATTTAAGGTTTTTAGGCTACCAGCACTGGTTAGTAATGGCGTCCAAACGTCATCTGTCAAAGTGAAAAGTGTACAGTATACTCTGTCATTTAATCATGGAAAGACTATAAAACGAGCAACGATTGCAAATCGTTGAAATTTATTATCAAAATTCGTGCTCTGTGACAAATGTGCATCGCTTGATATGACCATTTTATGATCATCATAATCGACATGCTGAATCAACAATTCGTGCTGTTATCTCCAAATTTCGCACCAAATTTACTTTGTTGGACATAAAACCATCGTCCGCATGCGTAGAGTGCGTACCGAAGAAAATATTGCAACCGTAGCGACCAGTGTGAAATGTCAACTCGCCGCCGTTCTCAGCGGCGGTTACTCAACCACAAGGAAAATTTTACACGTCGATTTGGGGTTGAAAGCCTATCAAATTCAACTTACACAAGCATTGAAGCCGAATGACCTACCACAACGTCTAATTTTTGGTGAATGGGCCTTACAAAAGCTCAATGAAAATCCGGTAATTTATCGAAAAATTGTGTTCAGCGATGAGGCACATTTCTTGCTGAACGGATGCGTACATAAGCAAAACTGTCACATCTGGAGTGATGAACAGCCACATGCCATACATGAATTACCGATGCATCCCGAAAAAACGACAGTCTGGTGTGGTTTATGGGCTGGTGGCATCATCGGTCCATTTTTCTTCAAAGACGACCGTGGAAGAAACGTTACCGTCAACGGCGAACGATATCGAGCCATGATATGCGATTTTTTTTGCCACAATTGGCTGAGTTGAACTTGGTTGACATGTGGTTTCATCAGGACGGTACAACATGCCACACTGCTCGTGAAACAATGGGTGTGTTGAGAGACGAATTTGGTGAGCAGCTCAGTTCTCGATTTGACCCTGTGAGTTGGCCCCCAAGATCTTGCGATTTAACGCCTCTTGATTATTTCCTGTGGGGTTATGTCAAGTCGTTAGTCTATGTGGACAAGCCAAACACTATTGAAGCCTTACAGGATAACATAACACGCGTTATTCGTGGAATACAGGGCGAAATGGTCGAAAAAATGACGAAAAATTGGACCTTCCGAATGAGCATTTTGAGACGGAGCCGCAGACAACACTTACATAACCATATCGATTCCAATCAAAAATTTTAATATATGATGCATATTTGAGAGTTCTTTTCTCTGAAATAGTTAACAATAACCTGAATGATTAATAATGCCTGCTACGGTTGGGCGCAATCAATCACCCTTTCTAGTACCTTCCATGCAAAACCATAATGTTAATCGATATATTCTTAGCTCCATACCTCACCACTCAAAGAAAAAGAGACGGTGCTGTCAGGACTGGGATCCACGATCATATTATGCTTACTAACCGTCGCACTGCAATCGGTCAGTTTTTTATATACACATTCAATTTTTAGACCAAATGAAGCACGACTTATAGTTTGAAAACGATTTCGGTTTGGGATTTCGGTTTTATTGGACTTGCAAGATACTCGACTACACAAAGTGTTCATCAGCACCTCGAGATATTTCCGCACAGAGAAAGATTTGATGGTTGTATTGGGGCTAGAAATCACAATCATATGTACTATAGTTGAGTGTACTGGCCACCATGCCATGGCCTCTCCCTGATTTTAGTGTTAGGACATTAAAATTTCTTATTGTTCATTCTCGAAATTTGTATGCTTTGGTATCCCTATTTAAATCCTTTTCGTATTTGCAAGATAACCGCAACTCTCCCACTACTCGCCCTGAAGTAAATATGAAATTTTAGAATAATTTGCGGTTCTAGGAATAGATTTCTTAACCACAAGAGCTGCCGCAATTACCAGAACATTAAATCCAAATTATGTTGAGTAACTCTATATTTGCGAATTGATTTCCTCTTCAATTACTCCGTATGGATATTAAAAGACCAAACAAACGTCCCCTCTACACTTGGCAAACCACAAAGCGAAACCACCCATTGGGTTGAGGAAAACCACAGAGTTTCTATTTGAGATTTTGTGGAAAGCATTGAAGCAATGACAGCCAATTCTTTGTTTGAGGGGCGGTGGTGGTGTTACATTTCACACCCTCTTCTTAAGGGCCCAAGTCTGGCGGCGTATGAACATACAATTGGCTTCTGACGCGTCTCGACGGGAGTCATTGGAGTGGGTCTCTTACCATGAAGGAATGAGTGACTGACTGACTGAATGATGTTTTCAGTTAGTCGCAATGTTGTTGCAGTAGTGGTAGTAGTAGCCCATTTGTCCTTTATTGCGCTGGTGTTGTGGTTGTTGGTATTATTGCTTTGTGGGTGACTTACAAAGGATACCATACAATATATCCTATTTGTGTGTTTCCCTCTACTGTGTTCTATGTATATGTTTGTGTTATTATAGGAAGCTTATAGTTGTGTCAACGAGTATCTCTATATGTGTATGCGTGTGTGTGTCTGTTAGTGTTGTATCGTCTATGTGACAATGCAATTATAAATGGTGACAAAATAATTTCCGCTTTTGTGATTTTTATGACAGTTGTGTTGTTGCGTCGCTGCATAATTTTTTTTATTGACTTAAATTATTGTATTAAACTGGAATCGCATTAAAATTACGTTTTAATGTTATCCCTGCACCCCGTCGTCGGCAGGACTTCTTGGCTGAGGTTGATGATGTGGTTGTCACTACTGTGTTAGTCGACACTTTTATGCTGTTTGATCACACAATAATCCAACAAATATACAATATGTGTAATTCGGTGTTTATTATATTGTTAACTTGGGGTAAAAACAAATTTTTGTTTAGCCTTCAGCAAAACAATTGAAACAGATGTTGTATTCTGATTTTTATTTGTATTTTGCTTTGATGTGAAATGATTAAATTACAATTAACACCAATACTTCACTTACTTATAATAAATAGTTGAACGACAAATGAAAGCCAGCGGAAATGATGCCAGTCTTATAGAGCCAGAGTATGAGATATGTACTGGATTTGGGTTCATACAAATTAAAGTGATTTTAAAGATTTGAAAAGGCGCCTCAATATAACAACTTTAAATTGATATTCTACTGCTAGTCTTTCTATGGTTGACAAATCTTATAACAAATAATACAAATCATTTGGCGTTTAAACCTCCTTCTTATGTAACTTTTATCCGTCCTATTAGAGCCTTCTATGACAAATGAATAAAATCAAATCCTACGAAACAAATATTATTTTAGCAAATTTCTATTGCGCTTGATTTCGAAAAGAGTTTTAAATGTCCCGCTTCATCTATTAGATTGTCTTATTATTTGCTCCTTTTCATGTTTGCTAAGCTAT
>JAHXMU010000622.1:52918-136169 GCA_019455685.1 Philornis downsi
TATTAGATTGTCTTATTATTTGCTCCTTTTCATGTTTGCTAAGCTATACTCCATAGTCCCCCAAATATCTTTGCAAATCTATGAAAATGATTGATAACTAAAAACCGGTTCTTAGAATATATTTACGAAGTTTGATGAACATTATTAGCAACCAAAAACTGATCTACATAATGTCCTAAAATCCTTTATTTGTGCAAAATTCTTTCATAATTTTCATTATTTCTGGGCTAATTTCCATTATTTTTGAATTACATTACAATTGTTTCAATAATAACTGACATGCAGAAACTTCACTCAGGCGCATTGACTTTCTACGTATTGTTGCAAAATTTGCATTGACGCAAAAGTGTGGTAGGTGCTAGAAAAACGTGGTAAATCTCTATGTTTTCATCCAAAATCACTATAAATTAAAACACAGAGTGGCGCCGCAATTCCAACACAATAAGAAATTCAAGTAACTTTTTTTAATCAATGTATGTCATTTATTTTTTTATTGTATAGAAAATTCAATTCTATTTTATATAATTAATTGGTTACGAAGATGCTATTGGGTGCGCAAATAAGTTCCCGATGTGTGCCTACAGATGGCGCCAGCTGTAAGTACTAGTCGATTCTGCCATAACCTAAATGTCATGAGTCAAGTTTAGGCATATATAGGTAGTAAACATACCGCCTCGACACAATAGTGATTTTCTTTTGGTGCCATATTCCTTTGGTTCTGCGAATACGTATGATTTTGTGTCATCGTCATATGCGGAAAGTATTGATTTCCTTCTTTCAATCCAAGAAAACGACGGCTGAAGCTCATCGAGAGCTTCAAAACGTTTACGGAGATGCTGCTTTAAGTGAAACAACGTGTTAAGACTGGTTCCGCCGCTTTAAAGGCGGCGATTTTGATGTGGACGACCGTTCGCGTGAAGGAAGACGAAAAACCTTTAAAGACATTGAATTGAGAACATTGTTTCATGGGGATCTGGGTCAAACGCAGGTAGAGTTGCCCGCCAAGCCATTTACAAGCGATTGAATGCATTGGCAATGATTCAAAAGCAAAAAACTTGGGTTCCTTATGAGTTGAAGCCAAGAGACGTTGAGCGTCGTCTGCTTCAGTGACAAAAAAGGAAAAGTTTTCTTCGTCCTATTGTAACAGGTGATGAAAAAAGGATTCATTACAGCAATCCAAAGAAAGTCGTGGGGGATGTCCGGTCATGCTGTTACTTCGTTGCCTCGGCCGAATATTCACGCTGCGAAGGCTATGCTCTGTATTTGGTGGAACCAGGTCGGTGTTATTTATTACGAGATGTTGAAACCAAGCGAATTGAGCCTAGCTCTATGCCAAAAACACCCACCCCTCTACGCGTAAGAGGCACGAAAAAGTGATTCTTCAGCATGACAACGCTCGGCCTCTTATGGCCAAGCCCGTTAAAACATACCTGGAAACGCTAAAATAGGAAATCTTACCCCATCCGCCATATTCTAGAAATATTGTGCCGTTCGATTATCACTTGTTCGGTTCGATGGCACAGGACCTGACTGACCAGCAATTCCTTTCATATGACGACATTAAAGGATGGCTAGATTCGTGGATAGCCTCAAAAGATGACAAATTTTACCGCGACGGAATTTCAGCTTTGCCAAAAAGATGGGAATAGTTAATCGTGAAATAATGCTACAGAAATTAGGATTCCATGGAATAGTAGAGAAGGAGCTGAAATTATTAAAAGATTATTTACAAAATAGGAAACATTTTTTGCGAATAAACTGTTGTAAAAATGAAATGGCAAATGTTGAATGTGGCAGCTGTTTGAGGCCGTTATTATTTTCAATTTTAAATGACATTTACAATTTGAAACTTCTTGGTAAATTGTGTATGTTTGCAGATAATTAATGTTTATTTTATCGTTATAGTTATGATTCGACTTTGAAAACTAACATGGAACGGGATATTGTCATAATAGTTGAATAAGCTAGATTGAAAAAACTCGTTCTAGTTTTTCCACACCACACTGTGCATCCAAGTAGGTGCATTTGATCTTCAACAATTATTCTTGGATTTTCGGTGCCCCACATTCTGCAATTTTGTTTATTCACGTGACCATTTAGGTGAAAATTAACCTCATCGCTTATTATGAGTTTGTGAATAAACTCGTCGTTTTTTAGGCACAATTCTTGAAAATGGCGACTATATTGAATGCGTTCTTATGCATCATTTGGTATCAACTCGTGAACCAATTGCATCTTAAATGGAAAAGATGTAACATATTTAAAATTCTTTGCAAAGACCGCTTAGACGCCTCTAACTGCTGAGAACGTCGCCTGGTAGAAGTTTCGACGTTTTCCTCAATACTTGCTAGCACTCGAGCAATGGTCACTTCATTTCGAACTGCACGAGTTCTTCCAGCACGCGCACCGAAGATCACAAACAGCCCCTTTTTGCCCAAAACGCTGAACCAATCGGTAAATTGTTGGAGCGCTAGGAGCGTTTCGAACATGAAAGAAATTTCGTATGATCTGAATAAACGAATGCTGACTTTCAAAGTAAAATTGAACAAATTTGGTTCCTTGTTCTGTGCTGAGACTTTCCATTATAAATTTCCTAAGTATTATTTAGTTAATTTTGTAAAGAGACGAAAAAAGACAAACAAAAAATGTATTCAATGATCAAATCTTAATGTATAACTCTGTATGTTAAAGTTTGTTACAAATTTAATATTTACGGACTTTATAAACATCAACTGTTCTTATATGTTTTTAAGAGTTTCAACAATTTTGGTTACCGTACCGTAATTCTTCCCAGTAGTAATTGTCTAAATATACAAATCAACAAAATCTAATAATACCTACATAAAGATTACAAACTACTAAACAGCATTGAAAAGTAATTTAGAGTATAACAATTTGCCTGTAAATATGAAAAGAATAAGCAGAATATCGTATTTTAAAAGTGAACTAAAAGAACTGATTTTACACAATCGCGCTTATTGTGTAATTTCGGAATAATCTTAAGAATTAATTTACGAGTTTAATACATGTACAAATGACATACTTTCAAATAATATCTAAATTTGTAAATACTTTGTAAATGTTTCTTTCTAACCTGCCTCAAATATGCCTTAAAACCCCGAGACCATTTTTATTCTGATATATATTTGTACATGAATATTTAATAAATATACAAAATAAAAAGAAAAACATAATTCGTAAATGGAAAGTCATGATTTTTCTTTTCCTCATATTGCCTAACCAAATGTATTCCATTCGTGTTACAATTAAATTATTTTACACATTTGTCACAACACCTGTCGAGTAATTTCCTCCACCCTCCCCTAACTTGATGACTTTTAACAAATTGTTATTTTATTGCGATTTTCAAGTGGTACTTCAGGAATATGAAGTGACGATTTTAATTTACCTTAATGCGTTCATAATATGAGACTCTACGGCTAACACATTAAAAGGACATGCTTGTAGCGTTCGCTTAGGAAAAAAAAAAGAAAAGTTTGCTTAGAGCAACCCTTCATTGCACGGTACTCTGTGGTAGCAATGAAATATGAACTTTGACTATGTCAAACTACCACCAGACCAGTTTATATCATATGCCTCAAACACATTTAGTAGGTGGTAGACCACAAGCTAAGGATATTTTAGAATAAACATATTTTAGCAGTAATTTTTCTGTCAGAATATTGAAATTCGTTAAATGTATTCAATGAATTGAGTTACAAATAAAATACTCAAATTTTGAAGTAAATCTTGATATTTAAATATTCAATATTTATGAATCGAAAGTTATGAACAGGCGAAATTAACTAAAAAAAATTTTAACCATTTAATAGGTAACTTACACGTAGTTGTTGCGATTTAGTTGATGTCAACTAATTAGTAATGAAATTGTCTACGAACATAACTAAACGTAACTGATGTAGAACAAGGAGTAACTAACAACCAATCTCTCATATTTTGAATATACATTGATGATTGTTATAACATACTAAAACTGTTAAACAAAATATCAAAAAATTGTATAAAATTCATTACAATATTAAAATTAATATTATGTGTACCTATATTTAGAGGAACATTGGGACACAGTTTTGCATTCCGAAAAATTTGAAAAAGTATAATAATATTTGATGTAGAAAACCCTACCATGGGAAACGGGTTCCGTATAGAATCTAACTATGAAAACATTATTGTTATAGAAAGATGTCTTTCTGTATATAAAAATGATATTGCTCTTTTGTACACAAAATTATCTCCCAAGACCGTTCATATAAAGACTTTTTCAAAACTTTCTCTTTAAATGAAAAATGTTTTCCATGTCATTTCTTCATATAAAAAGTGCCTTCCAATACGTCTGTTCATATAAATGAAATGAAAAATGTTTTCCATGCCATTTCTTCATATCAAAAGTGCCCGCCAATACGTCTTTTCATATAAATAAAATGAAATCAATTTTTTCCACTTCATTTCTTCATATCAAAAGTGCATTTCAGTACGTCTTTTCATATAAAAGGAGTTTTCCAAGACAATTCTTCATGCGAAAGATGTCTTCTAAAACAACTTTGAAAAGTGCCTTCCAATACGGATTTTCCATATAAAAAAAGAGTGTTCCAAGGCTTTCAAAAAGTACCTTTAAGACACCATTTTCTAAGAAAATAGTCTTTCAAAACACTTATACATATGAAAATTATCCTCTAAGATGCTTTTTCATATGATGGGCGACTTCCAAAAACGTTCTTAGTATGAAAATTTTCTTTCAGGACTCGTCTTCTTGCGGAAAGCTTCTTTCAAGAAAATTTTCCATACGGAAAGCATCTACAAACACTTTACTTCTTGACACTTCTTCCAAGACAAGTTTTCATACAAAAAAAAAAAAGTTTTCTAAAGCACGTCTTCATATGAAAAAAGTCTTCCAAGATATGTTTTCAAGAAGCGCTTTCCAAAACACTTCTTCATATTAAAATTGTCTTACAAGATACTTCTTCATATAAAAATGCCTCCCAAGGCATTTCTTTGTATGAGAACCGCCTCCCAAGGCACTTCTTTTATAGAAAAAAGCACCTGCCAAGACACTCTTTCATACACAAAATGTCTTCCAAAGATACATGTGCATATCGAACGCTTCTGCTAAGACACTTCCTCACATGAGAAGTGCTTTGAAAAACACCTTATCATATAAGAAACATTTCCAGGGCATTTTCTCCTACAAAAAATGTTGCCCAAGATGCTTTTTCATATGATAGGCGATTTTTTAAACCCCTTTTCTTGTGAAAATTATCTTCCAGGACTCTTTTTCTTATATAAACTGTCTTCAAAGACAGTTTTTCCTATATAAAAGGCATCTTTCATTGCTTTATTGCCATTTCTTTTAAGACAGATTTTCATACAAGAAGCGATCTCCCATATGGAAAACATCTTCCCACGACAAATGTTCATATCAAATGTGTCTTCCAGGAAACTTCTTCATTTAAAAGTGTTTTCTAAGACACTTTTTCACATGAATAGATCCCTCCGACACTTTTCTTCATATGAAGAGTGATTTAAAAAACACTTCATCCTATCATCAAAAGCGTTTTCAATAACAGTTTTTCATATGAAAAGCGTCTTTTAAGTTACTTCTTCATTTGAAAAGTGTCTTCCACGACACTTTTTCATATTGAAAAGGTCCTCTAAGACACTTTCTTATGTAAGAGACGCTTTAGAAAAATACTTCTTTATATGAAAATTGACTTCTAAGACACCTCTTCTTATGGAAAGTATGTTCCAAGATACTTCTTTACTTGAAAAACATCTCCAAGACACCTTTCCATATGAAAAAGCTTTTCCAAGATATGTTTTCATATGAGAAACATTCTCTAAAACATTTTCTTATGTGAGATGCGATTTTCAAAATTAAACTTGTCTTCTAAGACAACTCTTCTCTTAGAATGTGTCCGCCAGGACACTTCTTCATGGAAAATTGCCTCCAAAGAGACTTCTTTACTTGAAAAGCAAGACACCTTTTCATATGAAAAAGGTCTTCCAAGATATGTCTTCATATGACACTTTCTTATGTGAAAGGCGCTTTTCGAAATACTTCTTCATATGAAAATTGTCTTCTAAGACGCCTCTTCTCGTGGAAAGTGTCTTCCAAGACACTTCTTTATAGAAAATTGTCTCCAAAGATACTTCTTTACTTGAAAAGCAAAAAAAATATGAAAAGTGATTTCAAAAATACCACGAAAATTGTGTTCCAAGTAAAGCCATGAAATTTTTGTCGCTTTTCTATATAAAAACTGCCATATGTTTTTCATATCAGAGGTGCTTTCCAAAACACTTCTTCATGTGAAAATTATCTTCGAGGACACCACTTCCTGTGGAAAATGCTTCTAAGACAGAGCTCAATATGAAAAGTGCCTTCCAAGATGTTTCTTTACTTTACTTTACCCTTCCAAAATATTTATTTATATAAAAATTGTCTTCCATGGCATTTATGTTAATGGATAGTAACTTCAAAGACAATTTTTCACATGGAAAGCATCTTCCATGTCATTCTTTTACTTGAAAAGCTTCTTTTAATTCACTTTTACATGTGGAAAATGTCTTCTGTGTCACTTCTCCATATTGAGAGGTGTCTTCTGTGTCACTTCTCCATATTAAAAGGCGACTTCTATGTCACTTCTCCATATTGAGAGGCGTCTTCTATGTCACTTCTCCATATGAGACATGTCTTTTATGTCACTTCTTCATATGCAAAGTGCCATCCAAGATAGTCCTTCACTTAAAAGACGTCTTTCAAGAATCGTTTTCATATGAAAAACATCTTTCAATACTGTTTTTAACAACATCTCTTTGCATGAAAAGCATCTTCTAAGTCAGTCCATTATACGGAAAGCGTATTTTAAGATCTCAAAAAGAATCGAAAGTTCTCAAAAAATTAAAAATACACAAAATATAAACTAGGATTCAAAATATTTAACATATTTAATGAAACAACTGCAACGGAAAGAGTAAACCTTATGCTGTCGCTCTGCCAACAAACCACCTGGCTCTGATAGTATCAGCCTTTCCACCCAGGCTGCTTTAATTGTTCTTAACGTTTGCGTTTACAAAACATTATTTCATATATCGGCCACTCATATACTCGTATGTAGTTAACACCGTGCGGCAACTGCGCCAACATTGCCAGCACCGTCTCAATACTGCCAGGACGCATTTGATGAATGAATGACACGACAAAAGGGGTAGATGACATTACAAGTGGCGGGAGTGACACAAGGAGTGAATCGGATGATTGAAATACTCATGTGTACAGGTAACAATAACATACGGTTTCCAATTGTTTCCGCATTATTTAAGTTCACACATGACTATTCAATTCGAATTCTACTAATTTCCCCCGGCTCGATTTTAGTTTACTCCCTTTCTATAAATTCCTGCTGCTACCGCTGCCTGTCAAAGTTGTTGACAAATTGTTATCGCTGCAGTTAGTTGTAGGTAAATCGACAAAGGGAGGATATTTCTGCTCGCAGTGGGCCGTTGACAATGTTGTCATTGCGGTTGTCGCGGTTGTTGTTAAAATTGGGGATAAGGATACAAACACGCCCAATTAGAAGGACTTCACCTATACCATGAATGGTACTTTTATACTATTTTAGCTGTTATTATTACCCAATAATTAACGTAAAACACGACTGAGTGTTTTCCTGTCCGTTCGCAGGGAATTGATTGGAGTTCAGTGGTCGTTTCTTGGTGGACGGAGGGTTATGATAGTTATTTATTAAAAATCAATTGATTCGGGAGTCAATATGAGTGGCAAAATGACACGCAATGGTGGGTGGTTCAAATAAAGGGGATGTAACCATTATTATTGGCTTGATGAAAAAAAAAAGAAATTTTTTCCACATTCCTCCTAAACGTGTTAAAATGTAGGTTTCTGGAAATATACAATTGGTTTCCTACTCTATTTAAATCCGTAGTGTCTGTATTATGGGCAAAACACACGTCGATTAGCAAAGAAGTCTGTCTACTGCTATATATAATTCCTCCAAATATATGTCAATTATTTAATTACACTTTCACAACAGACAGCTTTGAAATTTTTAAACCAGAGATCTTTAAGAAGATCCAGTTTCGGTTTTTATATTGTAACTTTTTTGGGAAATATTTAAGAAATTTCTTCTGATTCATATTCAAGCAACCATTAGCTCCATATATTGATTTGTTTCTTACCTAAAACGACACTAGAAACCTACATTGATTCAGTTCCTCCATCAAAAAATAATGACCTGAGCCGAAATCATATCAACAGATTATCCATTTAATGGCTTCAAAATCGCCGGTCTGGCAAGTCTGGTTGCTGCTAAATACCTATCATTTGAAGTGTTATTTATTTAGTGTAAGGTTTGCCATTTACGAACATGGGTCGTTTAACAACCGAAGAACAAAGAATGCGTACAAATAGTTAAAACTTACTACAAAATTAGTGATTCAAAACTGGCTACTTTCCGTGCAATACGATGTGATTATGGTCGTCATAATCGACCTACTGTGCAAGGAATTGTCAAAAGCGTTACGGATGTGATCGCTTCTGTTAGTGAAAATGTTGCGGAATTTAAATTCAGACCGCTACGACCGACTTTCTTTGGCCTGCAATTGAAGATTATGAACAAGACGGTCCAATGAGCTACACAACACCACCGATTTCGGCTTATCGATTGAAAATTTTCGAGAAAGCTCATTTTTACATTTTGGCTACCAAAATCATGCGATTTGACGCCGTTAGACTTTTTTTGTAGACCTACGTCAAAAACCATGTTTACGCGGAAAATCCCCAAACGTTGGAGCATTTCAAAACCGAAATTCATCAAGTTGTCGTCGAGATACCGCCCGAAATGTGCGAAAAAGTGGCCGAAAACTATCTCAAAAGGATCCATTGCTGCAACTAATCCAGAGGCGGTGATTTAAATGGGATTGTATTTCGTACATAATGGCAAGATCCAAGCATTATAATGAAAAAACATCGAAATCATCGATTTAGCTTAACTTTTGAAACCTAAAACTGGATAACGCGGTATTATGCATTTTTGTTTTAAAATCCTAATCACAATGGAAACCTGATGTAGTTGCAAAACGTGGCTATGCTTCAAATAATTTATTGACTGAAGTTGAAGCTTACAAAATTTTTCACAACCATTTACAAATTTTGTAAGTTATTTGAATTGAGGAATTCGAATGAAATACAAGCAATACAGTTCAAAAACTATATCGGGAACAAAGTTGGTTTTAAGCTCATTTTTAGGGAATAAATCAATGTCAAATTTCTTGGATATATGAAGAAAAACAACAAAATTAAATTGATTTCTGATTTAATTGTCGGAATCTGAATCAAAATTGTGTACAAAATTGCATGCTAATGTAAATAATTTTGATTCGAATGCCAAAAAATGAAACAAATCCAAACAATTTTCATTTTGGAAATGGTTCCCAGTAACAATTAACATATTATACATTACTCTGTTTAAAGAAAAATCTATTCAGAATGTCATTATCAACATTTTTACCATTATTCAGCTTGATATTTAAATTAACTTAAAAAATATATGTAAGTCAGTTGAATTGATTTACATTTGTGTACTGATTCGCCTCCAGTTTAGCGATCTGTTGAAAACGTCTTCAGGTACCACTCTATGTGAATAAAAGGACCATGAATAAAAATTGGTTGAAGAAGTATAAGCTGATTGAATGCAGATGGGGCAAATGGACCGTTGTTGTTATTGCTGCAATCAGTTTGATGTGGTGATCGACACTGAACCCAGTTGGAAATTTCTAGATTAGGTATTTTGGGATTGAGGTAATCTTCTGTATCGCTGGGAAGGCAAGTTGACCTGCGCTTGAGCTGTGCAGAGTAACTAACTTTTGATTTTTCAATTATGATAGTTACAAGTGTAATTTCTGGCTTTCGTTAAGTATTATCTGACTTTTTCCTTATGAACAATTCACAATATCTTTACCCCAAAAAGGTCCAAAAAGGTAGCATAAAGTACAATTTGATTTAATCTTATATTAGGTATGTTCATGGAGCGTTTGCAAATTCATTTTAAATTCATTTTCAATAAGTTTTGGTAAAAAAAAGATAAGTGTGAACATAATTGTTAACAAGTTTTGGTAAAAAAAGGTAAGTATAAACATCATACTTATACACTATGAATATTCTTTTCTTTTCTCACTCAATTTCACTACAATTTACGTTCAATGTTAAAACGTAATACCTTATACTTATACTTACGTAATAGTTACCTATGTCATAGTTTGTTCAAAGACAGAATTTGATTTTGAACCCACTAGAAGAAAATTCTGTCAGCGAAATACGGCATAAATATTGATTTAACCGCTACCAATACGTAACTTCTCTGAGGCCATATGATTAGGCAGGTAGCAACAGCTGCTTGCTCATACCCACTAATGCTCCATTCTAAACTTCTCGAACTTCTCGGTCAGAGATTACAGAGTCCCACTACTATAGGATTTCCCCGCTGATAACCGAAGCATAACAGAGTTCACAGGTTCGATGTCGGAAAACGGATAAAGCATTCGCAGCCGCAAACGAGGCCCTCATTCTGCTAACAGCATTTTTAAAACCTATGGCTTTTGAAAAATTGTGCCGTATGATATAACTGGGGTCACCCAAATCACGCGCTTTCAATCTTCGATAAGTTGACACAACATTGTTGACTTTTTGATCATTTCCGGCTTAGCAGTCTCCGCTGAATTTCTCAAACGTCTTATGTTGTATGGCTTGGTCGTAACCAAGTCGTTTATCTTCGCTCCTCGATGAGTTAAAGAAAAAATTTCATTAACTTTATCGATGATCTTATCTTAGCAGTCACCACTGGATATTCCTTACGGAGTACATAATTATTGGCAGTGTTTTATGCTACAACTGTATCAGAAAAATGCTGTTAAAATCTACCTGGTCACATCATAAGTTGTAATAAAAAGAAATATATTATTTGTTCATAATACCGCAGGCTTTATTTAGCATTAGGTCAGATTTAAGCCATATATACCCCATTTTCTTCGATAACTTGACGTTTTGAAGACGAAGATGTATTATCCCTATTTTCAAATAAATTGGAACAGTCGATTTTCATAAGCTTATCTTGAGGCAAATTTGTCTACAGCGTTTTGCATTTTCCATAAGCAAGAACAGATGGAACTTACTTGGTGCCATGTCCTGACTATAAGCTGGATGCATACAAGCCTATTAACCAAACTTCCGGGACTTCTGGCGAATCACTATCGATGTGAGTGATCTGATGTTGTCCTGTTGAAATGCAGTTCCTCTCCTATTGTTCAAAACTGGTCGCCTCTGCTTCCTTGAAGGTCCAGATTAAGAGCTTGGCCTAAGGGGAGCGGCTCACAGTAGATGATTCCCCGTCAATTCTTAGCCACCGTTTGGGCCGTCTTCAAACGATTCTTTCACGATCGTTTTCACTTGACGTTGTCTTAAGTGAGCCACTTTTATCACCAGTCACCATCCGCTTCACAAATGAATAGAGATTCGCAAATGGAAATTCGTCCATCAGATAATTTAGCATCAGCTTCTTTTTGTATTTAGTCTTATTCATGTAGTTCCAAACGGGTTTTTGTGCTATGATTAGTTCCTTTGCAATCGAAACAGTGGTTACATAACGATCGGTCTTGACAATGACTGGTGCATAAACATTATACACATGTTCGCTTTTATCGGAGAAAAACTATATAAATTATGGATATTTTCTCTTTGTTTATATCCATCTTTGATGCGAGCTCAACCAATACTGTTTTAAGTAATCACAAAACGGAGTGGGAAGTTTTTGAGTAAAGAATCTTATCTTTCTAACGCCACCTAGTGTAACTTGATCGCACTTATACAACGCTAGACATATTATTAAAACCATCTATTGGAAAAATAATGGATTTTACTATATGCTATATTTATGATATAATTACCATTTCAGGATATCATGAAATAGAACATGCAAATAAAAGTTGCTACTAAAAGACGGCCACCGTTCCGTCCGCGATATTTCAACCTTCTTTAAATCAGGTAGTGTTTCTAGAAAGAGAAGCATCTTATGAAAGGACTATAAAAAATATTATTTTCCATCAAACTTAACATTTTTGGAACTGATGGAAAAGAAATTAGCTATTAGTTTACTGTATAAAATAGTTCTTCTGCTCCATCTTCTATTTTCTGTATGCGCTAGCATAGTACAAGGACATGTAACTGCAACCTGTAGCAGGTGCATGTCTGTGTTTCGTGCAAGCATATATGATGGACGACCAGTTCCATGCGAGGTATGATGTAGCGAAACTGGAGCAATCTTTGCCTGCGAAAGCCTGACCAGAGGGTTCTTATTTTCTGGTAGCACGGGAGATCAGGGGCCCCAAGAACTATTTGTTCTTGCCTGATTGTGGTGTAGGACCACTTGTGGGAGCATCGTGCTGGCTGTGGTTGCCCGAACACGTGTTTTCAGTGATCTTGCGTTGCTTCAGGGTTTCCTGAACGTAATGCGGGAACTTGGAAACACTGTTCTTCGTCGATTTGAGGTGTCTAGATAGGCCTCACTCCTACCCGGGAGGATGTTCACTTCATACCAGTGACTTCAAAGGTACTTTGGTTGAGAAAGGAGGCAAACCTGAGGAAATTTTCCAAGGGAATATGCTTTTTATCTCAAAGGTGCTTCGACTAATCCTTTCGGGATTAGTTTGAGTTCCCCAAAGGGGCGTTGTCGCAAACAAGTTCAAAAACAGTCCCATGTGTGATAGCATACCGTGAGTAAGGCTGTTAAAGCGAGACCCACGTAAAATTAGACAATTGTTGTTGTTTCTGAGTACAGAATGTTATCTTTCTAAATTTACGACATAAATATCATTTCGGGATATCAAAAAGAAGAAGGCTACTATTCCATCCACAATATTTCAACCTTCTGTAGATCAAGTTTTCTAGAAAGAGGAACATCTTATTACAGGACTCTGAAAAACACTATTTTCCAACAAACCTAACTTTTTTGGAGATGATGGAAAAATAATTAGCTATTAATTTACTGTATAAATTGGATTATAGTTAAAAATACCTTTTATAAGATGTATTTCTAATCTTATTTCCAATCGCCTCACTTAAGAATTCATAATAAAAATTCTGCATACTTAAAAGCACTAAATTCCTTATAATTCACTAAAGGGAATAAGACCAAATAAGCCGCAGACATTGCCTCTCCTCAGGGTGACCATAAACCGGGGTAACAATTTCAACTCACATTGTATTGTATTAAAGGGTAATTTCGAAAATAACCCCATCACAATTGGAAATTGTCTTTATTTCCGCTCTGCAAATGCAAGTGTTGTTTAACTTTCTCAAAATGAGTCCTTTGCGTGTAGTTTTATGTTTTTGTTTTTATATACCATTTAAACATTTTTTTTTCTTTTCGGCTGGGGAAATCGAGGCTTTCAACAACATTTATTTCATAATATCCTTAAAGTCCAAGTCCTTAACGAACACGCTTGCTGGACAAAGCGCGAATAAAACTTCAACAACCAGTTGAAAACCATCGGCACTTATTCGGTCTTACAATTAAAACCACGTTAAAATATCATTTGGTGTAGTTTAACTTTTATAATACCCGGTCGAACGGCATGAGTGCCCTCTTTAGTTGCGTCTCTCTTTTCTTCAAACAACATTGCAGATGCTGCAGAAACAGCACTGTTAGGGATACGAGGAAAGAGAAGTCGGTGGCGTGAAGGAATGGAAGAAATCATTACTAATGACGTGATCATTAATCCTTTGCGCTAACAAAGCGTTGAAGAAATCACTTTACCAGCGGCGTCTAAAACAACAACAGCTGAGATCCACTCAGGCATCACTTAAACGATTCTTCAAACACAACAAACTTTGTGAGTGAAACCGAAGGAAGGCGGACAAGTGGAGAAGTCAGAAGTTGACGACATAGGCGAAATAAGAGTAGTATGATAGCATTTTTGTACTGAAAATTAGGAATTAAAGTTAAATCTCAAAATTCCACTCAAAGTGTGAAACGTAACTCTAAATAACAAGAAGAAGCCAACACCAAAGTTTCAGTTGTTTTGGTTCCCAGATTCAATTTTGTTTGAACTTTTCCCTATAAACTGAATGAAAATTGGAGAGCAAAAATTTCACAAAACCAACCCAATCGTTATTTATAAGAACTACTTATAACAAACAACAAGATAAAGCCAAAATCAATGATTAAGTTGTTTTAGTTCCCGGATTTAAATTTTTAAAATTTATTACTTATAGACCAGTTCAACTCTACCGCAAATGCTGCGAAGATTTTAGTTTGCAGCAGTTGACCATTCCAGTAATTTTGTCTAATCCTGCGTCTTAAAATGGCTGTTTATACAAATAGATTATCGACTATAACCGCACGCAGGAATGATTTCTGTTGAATTTTGCGAAAATTTCAAAAATTTGGTAGATGGATGAAGGATAATCCGCACAAAAATGATTGAAAACGCTAATAAGGAAACTTTTGTGTCCCTTAAGAGCACCAGGATTCAATGGTTCACGCTTTTGACGTCGTAATACCTCTCTAGAAGGAAAGACGCTGATCATATGTATCAGCTACAGGGCATACCCGTATACTGTCAGCACTACTGGTAAAGTATGAACTTGCAAAGTAAATACGAAAGATCTCATCTTGATAATTTCTTCTGAATAGTGCGGATGGTATGTCGGTAGCGAAGATAAAAGCCTTATTTCCGACATCAATTTGCATGTCCTATTAGAAGGAGGATCAACTAATGTAAAACTAATGGAGAGCAATGGGCATGCGTATTATACACAACGAAGAAGTGCTGATATAGACAAACAAGGTGACTGATCAATTGAACTCGTTTTACTTTTAGAACTTAGGATTTGTAAGATGGAAAGAAAATTATTACTGCTAAATTACATTCATAGAACTCTGACTGAATTTGTTCAAGAAAAGAAACTGAGAAGTTTCTTACGATTGCTGATTCTGAGTTTGGATGATCTGTGAGTTTCGAATGAAACAGGGCAATGACTATTCCGAAATCCATTAAGAACAGACCGATATCCCTATCACGATTCAGTAACGGCAAAAATGTTGCGGATATTCATGGGCTCCCCCCTCGATTGGTTCTTTAATCTACTATGAGAATATTGAGGAATGATACCTTCTTACCAATCCTTGAGGCCATCGAGAATGTAAATGCTGTTGTGAAATCTCGAATATTATTATTCAAAAAGTGCAAGATCCTAGGATTTATTTAATAACCGAGAGGAAGGTAACAAAACTTCAGTTTTAAGACATTGAACCTTCTGATGACTGCCTACGTCTAACTTAGAAACAGCCCAAAATTGTATTTATATAGGGAGATTCTTCAGTTGGGGATACAAATAATAATGATGAGTAATTTTCATATGAATTCATACAAATTATGGGATTAGATGGCACATACTCAGCAATGATATCAAACTTAGCATCCGTTGTCCCGAAAGCCTTGTTAGTTAGAGAGAGTAAAGATTGATGGCTGGCAAATTTTCATTTAAGGTAAAATCTGAAATGTGGAGCTCCTCAGTGGAGTACGATATGCCTGCTTCTGTGTCCAAAAATTAAGATCAGTTTCCAAGTTAAATTATGTAGTTGTCTGCCCCAAATTCTACATTATAAATGTCATTATTGTTTCAATGTGTGATTTTGTTGAGGAAAGAAGGCGCATTAAATTTTGTCTATAAAATTTCTACTTTGAAAATGTTGCGGAAGACCTTCAGTGAATAAACATTGCCGGAAAGAAACGTCTACACCTAGCACAAAAAGTTACAAAAAAAGGCCGGGAACGAGTTAAATAGAAAAGGATTCCAGGACGGCCATCAATCTCTACTGAAAGTTATGTTCAGCAAATGAGAAGCGCCAATCCTCGATTGGTGCCAAGCACGTTATAACACGCATTATTATGGGAGATAAGTCTAGGAAAAAAACATGCCAAAGATGAAGCAAGATTGAAAATATCGCCCCAAGCTCACTCAAAAACCAATTTTGTGTTGCACCACAATACGCGTTGGCGTAAGTGTACTGTTTTCGGAAGGAACACTTTGAAAACGATAAAATAGATTTCGAGGAATAAATTACGGGTATGATTTTTTAGAAAAAATAAAAACTGGTCTTACTTTTACTTACGAATGCAGTAGTTTATCATTTTCCTCTTCTGGAGATTAAAATGCTCCTTTTGGAGGAAAAACTGCTCACGTGGAAGATGAGTCACATTTTCAACGGTTTCTTAGTTGTGGTGTAATAAGAAGAAATCCATTATTTTTGCATGAAATTTAATTGACTAGAAATTATCCTATTTAGTTCAAATATGTACCTTTCTTTCGATAGCCTGTTGCCATTTTTAAGATAATTCCATGACGTTCCTCTCCTAGAAACTCTCTTTCCTATTGGCAAAAAACTGGGATAGTTGAAAAACTTCTCAAACTTCTCTTGGAGCGACCTCCTAACGAGGTTCTTGGAGTTTCTGCAAGCCACTATCCTTGTGTGTTTCCTGGCGTTCTACTGATGGAACCAAATTTCTCTATTATTGGCCAAATCTGACAGCTTCTTACCTTCAGATGGTTCATTTGTTGACAAGTACAGTTAACCACAGGGGAACAGAGTCAACGGGGTTTAACGTGATTCTCGCCGTGAAGGCCTTATCCACGGTGTGCGACACACTGGGCATATTACAATGCGATTTCTAACACCCCCCCTGGGATAGCCAAGTTAAATTGGATTATGTAGGAAAAGAGAGCTAGCAATTTTGGTACTACTGCAATTGTCAGCCCTTTCTTCCAGCAAGGAGATACCAAATTAATTATACTAGTATGAAACATAATCCCCATTGGCGGAGGTGAGGCCTATCTTACCACCTCTGCTACTCTATGGGTCTGTAGCATCCGGTTGCAATTCAACTCCTCATTCGATCACAAAGTCTCTACCAGCGATTTGGATATCAACCACAACCCGCGCGACCATAGGGGAACAGCTCATAGTAGATGATTGCCTGCCAATCTTACCAAAGACCCAAGAAAACTTTTCTAACCGTCAATGCTGGCATAGTTACCGTCCGAGCCGACTAACCGCGATTCGACCACGACCGTTTTCGCTTCATGATGTCGTAGGCAAACCACCTTTCATCACCGGGCACCACCTACCCCAGAAATGGGTTGATTTTGTTAGGATTCATCGGCGATTCATAGATAAAAATTCAGCTTTATTCAAGTGGTTCTAAACGTTTTCTTGTGTAAAGTTTTTGGGCAATCGGAAGAGAGCTTACACGACGATCGGACTCGATGATTTCCATTACTTTGTCGACGTTTTCGACTATTGACCTTGCAAAGCGTGATATATCTTTGATATCAAAATTATCGAAACGGAATCAGCAAAACCAAAATTGTGTGTGATTGGCTATTACAGTATCAGGATCATAAACTATGTTTAAATTTTCAGATAAATGTGGCCTATTTTCTCTTTGATGCACGCTCAAACAATTCTGAGTTAAGCTATCACCATCAGAATAGTTTCTTGAGTATGAAATCGTATCCTTCTAACAGCATCAAGCGTAACCCGATCACACTCATACAACACGAGATGCAGATTACTAAAGCCATCTATGGGAAAAATAATGAATTTCTTTCCACTATGCCTTAAAACTCATATTTATCACATATTCTGCAGCATTCTATTAGTTGGAGTAACTAATTTTTATAAATAGAAAATGGAAATGAAGTGAAATTACGATCCACAAACAGTTCCAAACAATGGACAAGTATATGTAGTAACAAAGCCAATGAATACAGTACCAGGTCCCGGGATATATGACACTTAGAGAAAGAGATTTTCAAGAATCAGATTAAATGTAGTGTTCTTAATTTTTCTAATCAACTGTTTTTCAAAATCCTGTTTCCATCATCCCAAACATCGCAACAACACACTTTCGTAGTTACAAACAAATGACAACAACGCTTCATAAATATAACCAACAAAAAAAAAATCCACAAATATGATATCGCTTTCATGATCATGACTACCACAAAACGAAACCGTTTGGCAACAAGGCAACAATGGACACCGTCATTGCGCCACACTAAACTAAAGACGCAATGATCGCGCAGCTCTTTCTGTCTTTGGCCACACAAATGATGATGGAACACGCAAATGTGCAAGTTAAACTTCGACGAAAAGCCTAATTTGTTGATAATTTGTTAAATAACATAGCCCAAGAAAGCTAACATTGCATGGACCTTCTTAAGCTTTAACAAAACATTTTGAAGTCTCTGTAAAGTCTAGCGACCACTTAAACAATTTGGGCTGTTGTTCCACTGGAAGTAAGCAGATATTTTTTATTAGCGAGAAGTGACACTCTGCAGGGTCTGTAAAGTTGTTGATGGAGTTCTAGTAGAGTTTGAAGATTGATTGGTTTCGTAGTCTAACTGGCAATTTAAACACAATTTGGCCAAAAGGCGTTAACCGGTCTAATTGCTTTAAACTGCCAACAATTAAAAAAGCGTCATTAACGTTTATGCATTTCCGTATAGGAATATCTGGGTCATTGCGTGGCAAGGAGCCGCAGATAAATTTCAAATATTTTGAAAATGTTTTAAATATTCTGAATATTTTATGCGATTGAACAGTAGTAGTAACGGGCTGCAATGAAACTCTTTGAATATTTTGAACATTTTAAAAATTTTTGAAATTTTAAATACTTCGATACTTTTGAAAATATAGAACGTATTCCAAATTTTGAGCACTACAGAAAATCTGTATATTTTCAACATTTATATTTATGGATATTCTAAATATTGAAAACGCCATAGTAAAAAGAAATCCATTATTTTTCCAATAGATGGCTTTAGTCATTTGTACCTTGCGTTATATAGAGTGGCGCATAAGTAACGTTAACGGCGACTATATTGAATGCGTTCTTGTGCATCATTTGGTTTTAACTCGGGAACCAATTGCATCTTATATGGGAAAAGATGTAACATATGTAAAATTCTTTGCAAAGGCCGCTTAGACATCTCTAACTGCTGAGAGCGTCGCCTGGTGGAAGTTTCGGGGTTTTCCTCAATACTTGCTTGCACTAGAGCAATTGTCACTTCATTTCGATCTACACGAGGTCATCCAGCACGCGGAAGATCACAGACAACCCCTTGTTGCCCAAAACGCTGAACCAATCGGTAAATTGTTGAAGCGCCAGGAGCATTTCCAACATGACAAAAATTTCGATATGATCTGAATTATCGAATGCTGACTTTCAAAGTAAAATTGAACAACTTTGGTTCTTTGTTCTGTTCTGAGCCTTTCCATTATAAATTTCCCAAGTATTATATAGTTAATTCCGTAAAGAGACGACAAAAAAAAGACTTAAAAAAAAATGTATTCACTGATCAAATCTTAACGTTACTTATGCGCCACCCTATATAAGCGCAACCGGATTAAACTAGATGGCGTTAGAAAACAAGATTTGATGTTCAAAAAACTACTTAGACAGCTTTATGATTGCATGGCTCAGTACAGATTGAGAACTCATCAAAGATGAACACCAGCCAAGAGTAAACTGGACATATTTTGCAGTTTTTCTCCGACAGACACGGAAACACGAGCCAGGCGACTCAAAACTGCGAATAGGTCTTATGATCCTGATTCAATTTTGTTTTTTTCGGTTCTGTGCCGCTAATTTTATGTCAGAGACGCACCACGTTCTAGAAGAAATAGTGGAAATTGTCAAAGCTTGGCTCGTTTACCCAGAGGCTAAAAACTGCACAACAAATCGTTTGGAACCACTTGAATAAGGCTGGATGCAAATGAAGCTCAATGTATGGATGCCACACCAGTTAATAGAACAAATTCATTTACGGAATTTATATCTGCGAATTGCTGCGGAATCGGATAAAGTTCGACTTATTTCTGAAGCAAATGGTGACTGATAATGAAAAATGGTTCATTTGCGGCAACGTCAACATTAAAAAAAAAACCTCAATCATATAAACAATTGTAGTGATCAAATAGCAGTGAGCCGTCGCAAATGGTGCCAAACCAGGAAATACAATCGGAATACATGTTCGACGGAATTGGCAGGGAATTGTCTACTATGACCTGCTTCTTCTCTAATGCCAAACTCTTAATTCGGATCTGTACTATCAGCAATCGGGCAGCGGCCAGCTTTTGTCAATAGGAAAGGAATTATGTGCCATCAGGACAACGCCAAGCCAAACATCGATAGTGACTCGCCAGAAGCTTCGGGAGGTTGGTTGGAAAGTTCTTATGCATCCACGTTACAATCCGAACTTCGCACTAAATGGCTTGCCTAAAGAGATTTTTGTGAAAATCGATTATCACAGTTTTTTGAAAATTTGAACGAGGGTTTATGTAGGAACGACATAATGGAATTACTTTCAGTATGGCAATAAGTTATCAAACAAAACGGTGCATATTTGAGCGAAATCGGATCATTCTAGCTGTACTAAATAAAGCCTTCAATGGTGTGCAAAAATAATGGATTTCTTTTTACCACAGCTTTATTTAGAGTATTCTGAATATTGTAAAAATGTTTAATCCTTTGAAAAATATATTCAACAACCTAATCCTGAATCTAATGGACATTTGCGTGGGCAAGAAATTGTGATATTTAAGTTATTTTGACTTGTGCTCTCCTTTGAAAGCATCTTCATACCATTAGGTACGAATTCTTTTGTAAATTTGTAGATCCTTAAAGTTCCGATGATGTCCGGGAAAGCACAAACAGCAGTGGATCCTTTAGAGGTAGATGTCGGCCACTTTTTCACACACATTGGCCGGTATCTCGGCGATAAATTGACAAACGTTGGTTTTCAAATGCTCCAACATTTAGAGATTATCCACGTAAACACCGTCATGGACGTAGCCCTACAAGAAAATGTGTAACGTCAAATCGAATGATCTTGGGGGTGCATTGACGTCGCCAAAACGTGAAATTATGCTTTCCAGAAACTTCTCTTGCAATAAAGCTAATAAATCGTGGCACCATCTTATTGAAACTACATATCGTCCATTTCATAATCTTGAATTGCAAGCCAAAAAAAAAAAAAGTCGGTTATCATACAGCCATAGCGATCTGAGTTAAAATTCGCTATTTTACTGCGATGTTTTCGGCAATGCGTATATTGCGATGATGCACAGATGATAACGCTTCCAGTATCTTCAAATTCTCTTTATAATCTTGCCAATTTCTTGCACAGTAGATCGATTATGACGACCATAATCACACCGTAATGTCCGAAAAGTGTCCACGTTTGAATCACCACTTTTGTAGTAAGTTTTAACTATTTTTGCCATTCGTAAATGGCAAATCCTTCACTAAATAAATGACACTTCAGATGACAGGTATTTATCAGTTGACAGCCTTGCCAGACCGTTAGTTTTGAAACCTCTGAATGGACAATCCTTTAAATATCTATACATTTTGCCAGCCGTCGGAATAATCAGTTTCAATTAACAATTGTAAAAAATTGCAAACCAAAAAATCAACTCAAAATCGAATAATAAACCTAAAACATTTTGAATATTTTCAATATTTATTTTTTATTTTACATATTGCGGTAAATTTTAAATAATTCGATGTGAATTCTGCATGTTTCAGTAACATATTTGACATTTTACATGAAATGTCTCATATCTTCTTACGTCAACCTTAATCACAGGCTCAGAGCTCTCCTTTTCTTAGCAAAATTAATGCTGCAAATTAATATTGGCGTATTTAGTGTCATCAGGGTTTCTCAAGTATTTGCAGGGATAAATGAATGTTGGCTCAGCCATCCACCATGTGTGGCTGATCCCAACCTAAAATATGACAAATGAGCCCACAATGTTGGGTGGTTTTCACACTGAATAAGAAAGTGGAGTGATGTTAACGTGTGTCATTATTTTTGTTTTAATTAATACCATTTAAAATACAAATTGTTGGCTTTAGAAGAGAATACATTTGTTTTAGCTCAACTGCAACAAATCATATGTGAAAGTTATTCACGGAGGGCTGTATGTATAAATACGTAGTAGACTTCTTCATAATGTCGATTATCTGGAAATTTTGACTGGCAAATTGTCTGCAATAAACGCTTGATTGGAATGTTATATTATAATTTTTTAATTATTCCAAACCAAATTCAACGGTATTGTCGACAATTCAGTGTATTCCGACATATTGAAAGTACACCGAGTTGTTCCTATCCCAAAAGAACGCAACGTTTCTACTGTTGACAACTACGGGCCAATTGCTGTTTTGCCAAAAATTAACAACATATTTGAATGAATATTATATAGGTATAATCAAATATCAGGATATTTTGAAGAAAATAATTTATTAAGCGGATTTCAATATGGATTTAGGAAAGAGTGCGGTACTAAGGAAGCTGTCATAAACGTAGTCAATTGCATTTGTAAATCTTTGGACGATGGCTTTAAAGGTGCAGTTGAAATTTTTATAATTTTTCCAATTGATCTTATTGATCACGAAATTTTAATTCAAAAATTGAAATACTATGGAGTTTGTGGGAGAGAGCTGTCACTTACCGCAAATTATTTGCATGACCGAAGGCAGTATGTCATCATAGGTGATCATAAAAGTGACTTGGATCATGCTGAACATGGTGTGCCACAAGGTAGTGTTCTTGGACCTCTTTTATTTAAAATATTTATAAATGAAATAATAAACCTTGGGTTAACAGGCAAACTAATTCATATATGCTGACGATATATCTGTGGTCACAACCCGTAACAGCCTAACTCGAGTTAGGACACAATTGAGTTATTAGCATCATCGTATTCAGCGTATCTAAATTTATTTGCTCTAAATTTTTCATGTTTGTATCTCTTCTAGGAAGGCAATTAATCCCAAAAAACCCTAATAGCTTAAGTTATTTTTCTAAATGACTGTTTTGGCATAACTGCCTAAGTCAATTTAGGATTACAATAAATATAAACATTATTTTTTCATCATTGCCTAAATCAACTTAAGTCGTTAATCCGAAAAAATAAAGAAACAATTTTATTTTCCTAACTTGAGTTAAGCTCTTATTCCGAATTGCAATTTCGTTTTTTGATAAACATAAATTGAGTTAAGGTCTTTCTCCAAACTTAAAGTTTTTCATTTAATCTGGAATAATAGCCTAACTCAACTTGAACTTTTTGACTTTATTTCGTTCAACAATTCATAAGAGCCTAAGTGTCTTTTTCGATAATATCTTTTGACTGCGAGAATAAACAACTATTTTTTGTTAACAACTAAGTAAAGAAATTCGTTTCCTTGGAATCTGTTGCAAAGTTTTCCAAAAAAACACCTTCTCCTGATTTTCAGTGAAGATTCAAAACTTTAAACTCCCGTACTGAAAATATTGAAAAACAGACTTAGGCTGTTATGGGTTGTGACCACAGATATGTCGGATTTATCCCTACCGCTTTGAAACTGTAGTTGAAGTTGGGTCCCCTTTTTTCATGATTTACCTCAACGATTTATCTAATCTAAATCTATACGGGAAACTTATAATGTATGCAGATGACATAAGTTTATTTTACCCATATTAAGAGGTCAAATTGAACATGATGCGGAGTTCATATTAGAATATGCAAGGTTAAACAAATTGATCATAAATGCTGATAAGACAAAGTTGCTACGATTCCGACCTTATCCTACTGGTAATATTTTCAGTGTAAATGTCGGATATAGGGTGGTTACAGAGTGCACTACTCTAAAATATCTGGAAATTAACTTTCAAAATAATCTTTCGTGGAATGTACATATCCAATATGTCAAAGACAAAGTAGCGGCAGCAATCAGTATTCTTTATAAATTTAAAAATAAATTTGATGTGAACACAAAACTATTAATTTATAATGCACTTATACGCAGTTATTTCAGTTACCTTCCGTTGACTTATGCATATAAACGTACTGCAGATTTTCAAGCTCTTCAAAGAGCGCAAAATAAGGCGCTTAAAACAGTGTTCAATCTTCCAATTTTATATCCCACATTCACATTGTACAAGGATGTGGTGAAAACAATATTGCCGATTTATGGGCTATATAAATTTCAATTATTAGTACACATGTTCAAGTCGCTGAATAACAGAGGTTATCATACAATACAGTTTCGAAGAAACCGCAATGTATTTAATGCCAGAAATGGCTCTAATCTATTTATTGTAAAATGTAGACTGGAAACTACAAAGCAACGAATTGAGTATGTCGGATGTTCTGAATTCAACCGCATTCCACAATCATTACAAAGTATATCCAGGATTGGAACATTTAAGTCAAACCTAAAATCTTATTTATTTGAAAACAGGGAAATGCTTCTATTGTAATTAACCTTCTTTTTCATAACTTCTGTTTATTGTCAAGTAATTTATTTTTCTTCAAATGAATATTTCATATAATACGAATGTTTAATAGATATTGCCAATTCCCACCAATAATGTCCGAGTGGCGCAGGGGCATAAATATTAAATGTGAAATTATTACTGAAACAAATAAATAAACAAAAAAAAAAAATTTACATAGAACGTGATTTTTCCCTCACATTAGAATTTGCACGAATAAATAAATAATTTTTAAACCCTGATAAAACAAATCTTACACGTTTTAGGCCATATAATGTTCACAGCAGGAACTTAGTTGTCCATGTTGATGGAAGGCAAATAAATCGGAGAAGTCAATACTATAAAATACTTAGGCTTATACCTTTAAAGTAACCTTTCTTGGGATCGTCACATTCAACACTTGAAAATGAAGTCAGCGCAAGCTCTCTGATTGTTATACAAATTCAAGAATAAATTTGACCGAAATACTAGGTTATTGGTGTATAAGGCGTTGATCTAAAGCAATTTCAATCACTTGACAGTTGTACACGGATATAGGAAAAGTGGGGAATTAAAATCTTTGCAAAGGGTTCAACAACGTCAAGTGAGAACGATCGTGGTCGAATCGCAATGAGCCGGCGCAGACGGAACCACATATGGTCTCCCAAGGCATTTACAAAATTTAATATATTATCTATTCTCTTTAGTTTTTGGCATATTTTGTACTTTTCAAATCACTAGCAAATAAAAACAACATCTGAAATATTAAAATTAAGAAGCGTATTTCCTCAAAAAAAAAAAAAAAAAAAAAAATTTCTTTAGATATAAAATGATGCTTTAAATGGTGTCAAATTTTAACTGAAATTAGTAACTCCGTTTCCGAAATTTAATCATATGCCAATTTTTGCGATTTCCGATTATTTAGTATTTGTATTTCACATCCGATAATAAGCTCCATATCTCAGAAACGGAAAGTTGAATAGTGAAAATTATTAAATTTTTTGTGGCTTCTAAGTTGGGCAAAATGGTACCCTACATATGGTGGTAAAAAAAATCTTGAAAAGGCGAATATGTTTATATACCAGAAAGGCCAAAATAACTAATTTTTTACTCTCCAATGCTGGCTTACAACGGTGGTGACCTTGATTATGAAAAAAATTGAAATTGCTAAAGTAAAAATATACATTTTTAAAAGAAAAGCTTGAAATCGCGAAGATAATATAAGTTTCAGTCGTATTTTAACTCTAATGACTTTTTCTATATTATACTTTCTTTTTTAGACTGTTGGACACGTCATGCCCGATATATTGTTTCAACTTTAACGGCTTTTCGAAAAATTTTGGGATACGAAGGAAACAATTTTCAATGACTCCGCTAGCAAAATGAAATAGTTGTCATGATTGGATGCACCGTGTCCTAGATATTGCAATTTGTTCATATTGGAGTGTGCACATCACAGATGATAACATATACGATACTAGAGACGCGCACTCGTGTGTCACTTTCATTTTATTTCAAACTCATGAGAGGATGCTCTCTAATCTAAATAGTCCTACTAGTACGCGTATGCTTGCGGTTCGCAGCTCACTAGTTACATTTTACGTGAGGCTATATTTTTTTCTGTATATCCGTAAATCACGAGCGGTGTCCTGAATTGGGAGGGGTGTTTTAAGCTCTTTTCCGATCCTGGTTAAGATTTTAGTAAGATTTCCTGATATTTCATCCGAAATTGCTGAATTATTTCTATTCTTTTGCATTTATGTCCATGTGAAATTTTATAAATGAAACGACAAATAAAAAAACTTTATTATAACAGTTACGTGGAGTATACAGAAGAAAACCATAGATCGATTTCCTCTAACACAAATCACAACATTTACAATCATTACCCTTTCACCCTTTGACACACCCAAGTATATACATCACGCATTATATTAGCGGCCTGACAATTGTAACATGATATCATCAGTGAACACCAAACAAATAAACAAACAACGACATTCATTACAAATTGCCAAGACACATGACTCCATCGACAATTAAGTGAAAGGACATCCTTCGACAGGAGTTGGTAACGCATCGCTTTTCTACTTCAAACAATGGCAACACAAATAAAACGTTTCATTTAATTTAAAGCACACTCTCAGGCTAATTTACGATGACCACAAATCCGGTTATGTCACAATTCCTTGTTGCACTTACACAAACAAACAAATACCAATGAAACGAAGTCAATGGAATGACAAATTGTTAAAGTGTGTGCTCCTGTGTGTGAGCGTATGAGTGTCCTCCTGACTGCGTAATCATGATACGCTTTATATTCCCTTACATTGATGGAGAATTGGAAGTGGACACGTGTCCGGTTGACAATTACCGCACTTTCAGCATGGATGAATTCTCCTTTTATCCGGTCGTAGATGTAAGAAATGACTTCTTTTGGAAATGTTACGCAGCGCATCAAAAACATTGATTGATGAAGAAAAACAGAAAATTAAACGATTAATTGCTTTATATCGATAAAGAGCCGGGCATATCGGCCCGTTGGGAGGAGAGTCGTAAGGTGGCACAGAGAAAACATCAATTGAACTTTGTCCACGTGTCAGAAAAGCAGAAAACCATAACGCTTTAAAAGCTATTTATACAACAAATCAAACAACAACGGAACAACAACGCCTACTCGTTTATGGAAGCACTTTGATTGCAGATTGGATTCCTTTAACATCTCGAATGTTGTACGGAAAATGTGTGTGATACAGTGGTACACTGTAAATGAACAATGAACAATTCCGTGTAAACTTAATCGTTAACTATAGTATTGTGCAACTTGTTCAAAAATCAGCACTTTGAGAATTTGAAGCGTTTTTATATTTAAAACGCTTCTAAAAAGAATAATTAATTTTATAATTTTTTAATACCGGCTTATCTGTATTTTGGTTTCAAAAGAAAAGTTAAATAAAACACACTTTTATTTCATTATAATGCTTGGACCTTGCCATTATGTACGAAATACGATCTCATTGAAATGGCCGCCACTGGATTAGTTGCAGCAATGGATCATTTTGAGGTCGTTTTTTCACTACTCTTTCTTACATTTCATGCGCTTTCTCGGCGATAACTTGTCGAATATTGGTTTTCAAATGCTGAACCGCATAAACACGGTCTTTAACGTAGCCAAACAAAAAAGTTTAACGGCGTCAAATCTCTGGACCATGGTGGCCAACTTACTTCACCAAAACGTCAAATTATGATTTCTACAAACTATTCACGCAGCATAGCCAAAATCGGTCGTGTTGTGTGGCTCGTGGCACCGTCTTGTTGAAACCACATATCGTCCAGTTCATAATCTTCAATTGCAGGCCAAAAAAAGTCGGCTATCATACGGCCAAAGCGCTCTGAATTGAAATTTGGATTATCGGGCATATTTTTACTAACAGAAGTGATATTTCTGACAGTACATTGCGATGATGAATAAGCCTGACCTCATCTGTAACACTTCTAGTCTCTTCAGATTTCTTTATAATCTGGCCAATTCCTTAAACAGTAAGTGGAATATGACGATCATAATCACCCCGTAATGCCCGAAAAGTGCCAACGTTTGAATCATCACTTTTGTAGTAAGTTTTAACTATTTTTACGCTTTCTTCGGGTGTTAAACGATCCACATTCGTAAATGGTAAACCTTTCACTAAATAAATAACACTTCAGATGACAGATATTGAACGGCCGACAGCCTTACCAGACCGGCGGTTTTGAAAATCACTAAAAGGATAACCCTGTATAAAATTTGTAATGCAAATGCAACGTGAAACGTCTATCTAAGAGATTTAGACGGGATTATGCCTGGAAACGCAACTAAATGATGTGTAACGCACGTTATTCCACAATCCGCATCAAATCTAAATATTTCCTCATTAGTAAACGACGAGACCAAAGACACATAAAATACAGCAAAAATAAATTCATTATTTTTTCAACAGATGGCTTCACTCATCTGCATCGGTTAGTTTGATGGGTTTGGCAACGAATCATTAACTGGTCTCCTTTCAAATCAGGTTTATATTGGCAACAATTGGGCCATCTGAGAAGGGGACGAATGTTTCTATGAAGGAGACATATTGAAATTACCTTTCATATGGCAACAAATTTTCGAACAAAACGATGCATATTTGACTTAAATCGGATAAATTTTAAATCGGATATGCTAAATAAAGCCGTCAATGTCATGCAAAAATAATGGATTTTATTACTTCTTACTTACTTCTTATTCTTTACAATTGACAAAAAAAAGTGGTACAACAAATAGATGAACCACTGGAATATATTTTTCTAAGTTGATAAGACTTTGACAGACATCTGTGCCATATTTTACATGACAAATGTCATTAGAACCAGGAATCAGAGCAGCAGACCCCACATGAAAAAAATTATTTTGGTGAAAATGGCAACCTTGCAAAACATATGTCTTAGGTTTCAAGGCGCCACGTTGTTTAGTATTTTTATCTGAGCCATCAAAAGTACACGGTCTCAGTGAATTTGTAAACATGAAAAAAATTGGTCACCATTATGTAATGGATTCTACTCTGGGGAAGTCTGCTCCTTCGTTTATGACTGTAAAATATCGAATAGCAGAGATTAAGCGAGGCCGTACGAGCTGCCCAGACGAACACCATAGTGGTCCACCAATTCAAGTGTCCACGCCAAACACGTCTAAGAGAATCTACAAAATGGCATTCGATGATCGTGCTGGCTCACAGCATTTCAAAAAGTGTTATACATCGTATATTGATCGAAGATTTGAAGACAGTCAAAGCAGCGGACTGGAATGGGAGAATAGTGTCCAATAAAGTTGAAGACGGTTCCATTTACAGGCAAGGTCATAGAGCCTGTTTTTTGAGATGCGCATGAGATTATTTTTATTGATTATCTCAAGAAAGGAAAACCCATCAACGGCGAATATTATATTAATTTATTGCAGCGGTTAGATAACGAGATTATGGAAAAAGGCCGCATTTGGCGAAAAAGAAAGTGTTGTTTCATCAAGACAATGCTTTATCAGTTCACACATCCACTATTTCGATGACCAAAATTAATGAATTAAAGTTAGAATTGCTTCTATTTTCAAACTTGAAAAAATGGCTCGGTAGTAAAAGAGTTGATAACAATGAAGATGTGGAGTCTGCAGCTGATGAATATTTTAAGGAGTTTGATAGTTCTCGCTATAAACAGGATATAGAAGCTATTGAATATCGCTGGAAGAAGTATATCGAGCTAAAAGGAGATTATGTCGAAAAATAAAGACAATTTTTCCCAACTTTTTTGTGTCCTCTTTATTGATCGGCTAGTTTATGGACCGCACTCGTACTTAGACTGGTTAAAAGTGGAATATGAGACCAAAAATGGTCTAGAAGGCCTTGAATGGCAATTAATCTCCACCGATAAAAGGCACGTTCGACAAATCAGAGATTGGTTTATCAAAAATAGTCAATTAAGAATTAGAGATCAGGGGAGAGATAGGATCAGTCAATTCTATTTTAAAAGATAGTTTGGGTCTCAGTCCAGTCAAATCTCAATTAGTACCAAAAACATACGATATTTCTGACAGTATCGTACATCGTGATGATGCATAGGCCCGACCTCATCTGTAATACTTCTAGTCTCTTCAAATTTCTTTATAATCTGGCCAATTCCTTAAACAGTAAGTCTAATATGACGGTCATAATCACCCTGTAATGCCCAAAAAGTGCCAACGTTTGAATTACCAGTTTTGTAGTGAGTTTTAACTATTTTTACGCTTTCTTCGGGTGTTAAACGATCCATATTCGTAAATGGCAAACCTTTCACTAAATAAATAACACTTCAGATGACAGGTATTGAACAGCCGATAGCCTCAACAGAACGGCGGTTTCGAAAATCACTAGTTTGGATAGTTTGGATCTTAGACCAGTCAAATCTCAATTAGTACCAAAAACATAAAATTTTTCGAAAAAGATCGTCGCTTTGATCATGCCAAAGTTGAAGCACGTCCAAGAACATCACGCCAAAGTTGCTTAAAAAATTAGTTATGTTGACAGTTTTTTTTCAACTATCATGGCGTTGTACGAGTATATGTACGATTACTATGATTTTCTTCTGGCGAGCCAAACTGTCAACAATTTATTCGCAAAAAGAGTCCGGATTTATGTGCAGGTTCAACTAATGACGCTCAAAAGTCACCGTATTAGAATGATTCAAACTCAAAGAGATCGAACGCGAATTATAGCGCACTCTGGAGGCCGTGCCGGAAGGTAACTATTTAGCGACGATTTGAAATGAAATTGGCATAACTGTATTGTAATTATGAAGGCGATGAAATAGATTTGAACTAATAAATAACGATTTAAAATAAAATAAAAGTTTTTGGACGCTCATGACGTTGAATCGTATTGAAAGCTGATTTTGACTGTTTTCAGTGATTATCGCTGTACTGTGCACTCGTTTATTCTTGCCAGAAGATCAGATGGTAAATAAATAATATTAATATTTATACTACAATAGCACTCCAACCCAAAAATTCAATATTTATAATCAAACAACCAACTTATATATATTTTTTTGTCTTCTAAAACTCAAATTACCATGTCAATTTACTCGCTTTTTCTGTCGACTGAAGGCTTAAAAAAGAATTACGGCAAAAAATTTTGTCTGAATAAGCTTGAAGTTTGAAATATGTTTTCATGATTGGAATATTCGTTGATGTAAGTATACCATTTCAGAATAGACCTACTTTAAAGGCGGTACAATTAAATCGAATGAATAATTATTTTGTGTTTTATTGACAAATTCTCAGTACTTTTTTGACTGAATATAGATATGTGTTCTATAAAATCTGTTGACCTGAGAGAGAAGCACAAAGTAGTCAATTCTTCACCTATAGCTCTCTGAAATTTCATACGAATCTAGTATATAATAGTAGAAGTAGTTGTGGCAAAAGATGAATTAATACGCCGAATAAACATATCTTTATTTGCTTAATTTTTTGTTGAACAAAATTCAAAACCACCTGAACGCTTCTATGACAAATAAAAACATTTCATTTGGAAATTTCAATTTGCTAATTAGAAAAATGTAAGAGTAGACAAGGGCGTCGGTGGTGTAATGGTGAGCATAGTTGCCTTCCAAGCAGTTGATCCGGGTTCGATTCCCGGCCGACGCATATGTTTTACTTTTTTTACTAAACTTTTATTTTATTTTGTATTGAAACAACACGGAATAATTAATTACTTAAAACGACACTATTGCCCAATTAAATATTGCACAAAATATTTTTAAATAACAACCTTCGGAACCACTGTGCTTTGGTCATAAAAAAAAAACAAAAAGAAAAGGAAACGACCACTTGCGCTAAGAATATTCTATGCCACATTGAGCCAGCATAGTGGCATGACAGCATTTCCTAAGTTACCACTCCGGAACATTGTACACCACACTGTCGGAACGCCATCAAGAGCCTAAATCGCCAACACTGGCGACATATTGTAACTGAGAGCCGACCAAACAAACAAGTGTCACAACGACAAAACTGACAGCGGGCAATGCCGCCTCGGCGGAATTGTCAACATACGTATTTTCAACATTGAATAGCTGCTCATCCAGCGGAAAATGGATTTTTAATATTTTTATATTCATATCCATCCTATCCCATGTATAAGTAAAGAAAAACGATGTTATTTTCTCGCTCAAAAGAAGATCAAAGTTGTGAGAGAGAAAAAAAAGCTAAAATGAAATGAATGAAAATACCCAAGGAAAAAACATGAAACCGTATGATGGAAGGAAGAAAATTGGAAAATGTTTTAGCGCATTTTTAACAACATTTTTCCCAAAAGGATGTCCGGCTCCAAAGTTATACACGAGGAGAACGAGAACGGGAACGATATGAGACACTAAATTAAACTTTTATCAGTCACCACACAGTTAAGATTAGTTGGTTGGGCGGAGGGATAGCGACCAGTGGGGTATTCATGGCACCATAGAAACGACCGCCATCCCCCATTGGCATTTGTAATGGGAAGTAGAGGGAAGTAGTCAGATGCTATGTACGTTGCTGAATGATAAATAGACAATTTTCTAACATTTTGCCAACATATTTTTTTCGATTAAACGCTTGAATACATCGTAAAAGCTTTAGCTTATTACTAGAAATATGATGGAACTGATGGAATTTTTATACAATTTAAATGACTGATGTTTGAAGGGAACCGGGGGAATTTATTTTGAAATGGAAATGAAATCAATGCTAAAACATCTTGATTTGGTATAGATTGTTATGAGGTTGACTTTTATATGGGACGCAAAAAATTATACTTAATTCCGCGACGAAATTTAGTACACAATTCTCTTTCTAAGCTCATTGATCATCTAACAAGCTTCAATCTCTAAGAATTTTTCACTAGGTAATTAATATTTGCCATCGATAGAATGATGGCTAATACGCTGAAATATGAATAAATATAATTAACACAAATTAATTACTAATGCACATGCCGTACAAACATTATCATTAAAAAGTAACCAAAGACTGAAGTCGTCGTAATTAAGAATAAAAAGTTTGCATAGATTTGCAGAGACTAAGCAGTGCAAAAAGTTTGAAACCAGACACAAAGAAAACTAGATGTCGCTAAGCTGAATATACCCGAAATACCGACCTACTACATCAAACTCTCTCAACTACTACAGGATTATCCATTTAGTGGTTTCAAAACCGCCTGTCTGGCAAGACTGGCAGCTGTTAAATACCTCTCAACTGAAGTGTTATTTGTTTAGTGAACATGGGCTAACTGCCGAAGAATGCATAAAAATAGTTAAAACTTACAAGATTATAAAAACTTTGCAGAGACTGGAAGCGTTACAGATGTGGTCAGGCCTGCGCATCACGGCAATGTACGCACAGCTGAAAATATCACTTCTGTTAGTGAAAGTGTGGCGAATAATCCGAATTTCAATTCAGAGTGCTATGGCCGTACGATGACCGACTTTTTTGGCTTGTAATTGAAGATTATGAACTGGACGATAAGTGGTTTCAACAACACGGTGCACCGAGCTACACAACACGACCAGTTTTAGTTTTATTGAATGAGAAGTTTCCAGAAAGCGTATTTTCACGTTTTGGCGACGTCAATTAGCCACCAAGATCATGCGATTTGACGCCGTTACACAATTTTTTGTGGGGCTACGTCAACGACCGTGTCTACGCGGATAATCCCTAAAATAAAATGAATTCGAAAACTAACATTCGCCAAGTTATCGCTAAGATACCGCCCGAACTGTGTGAAAAAGTGGTCAAAAATTACCTCAAAAGAATACACTTCTGCAACCAATCTAGAGGCGGTAATTTAAATAACATTGTATTTCGTATATAATGGCGAAGTCCAAGCATTATAATGAAATAAAAGTTTCATCGAAATCCCAGCTTTATGTGTGTTTTATTTAACTTTGCTTTTGCAACAGAGAAATCCAAAACCCCGTACAAGGTCCCTAGTCCAGATGTTCCTGATACACTGTGACAACGTATTGCAAAAAAAAAGAAGCGTTCAGACAACTTCTGGTACGATGAAGAATATTGCATAGTGCCTGAGAAAAGGACGCTGCACACATGGCAATGCTGCAGCCAATAGTACAGGGCACTGTGGGGGAAGAGGAAGCAAGCACATTGACTGACTGAAGGAAGAAACGGTTGTGGAAAGATCAAGATATTTAGGATATAGAAAGATATACAGACAGAGGTGAAGTCCGAAATTCTACTAAAAGAACAGAAGCAAACGGTATGGAACAGAGTTACCCTCCCTTAAGAATTCCAATGGCAACATTGCCACAAATACGCAGAATGCATTGCAACTACGGAGAGAAAATGTTTATATGCTATTAGCTCCGATAACGGTATAGATTGCCCAGCACCGAACCAAAATAAACATACAATAGCAGTATTACGACTTAAAGATGATGCTGAAGGCCTGCCGATAGAGCTATTTAAGATTGGTAGAGATGCTCTGATAATTAGCATGTATCAGTTCATAAACACGATTTGGCTCAAGGAATGCATACCAGATAATTGAAATTTAAGTATATTATGTTCTGTGTTCAAAAAAAAGCGATCCTTGTGTATTTGCCAACTATTGCAGTATCAGCCTTCTACCTTATCATTATCTAACTGACCGATTGGACATTATCAGCAAGATTTAGGCCTGGATCAAATATTTACACTACGATAAATTCTAGAGAAGATCAATAAAAAAAAACAACAGATCGATACATGACCTTTTCGTCGACTACATAGCTGCCTTCGACAGTCCTATACGGTGAAAATTATGTAACTTTACGGCCGAGTTTGGTATTCCAGCGAAGCTTAGACGCACTTGTAGGATGAAGCTGAGGAAAGTTGCAGTTAACACTCTCGGCACTGGTACATCAACAAAAGTCATATGATTTTGGTGTATGCCGGTGAAATACACATTGATGGTAGAAAACTACGAGATATTACTACAGCCTTTTCAAGCATTGAGAAGGAGTCAACAAAAATGGTTCTAATGGTAAATGAAAACAAAACAAAGTTATTTGTTCGTCTGAGACGCTTAGTGAACGTCGACAGCTATAACTTTGGTGCGATGGATGAATTCTAACAGGTGATGTCAATCTGAAGGAAAGAATATTGTCGGCAAAAAGGGATTTTTATATGAGCCAGGAAAACGATTAGATAATGAAGTCCTCTCCCGACGAATAAAAAACCAGTCGTAGTTCCGCCTACCTTGCTGCACTCGTACATCATAGGATCCAGCGTCATGACAAAAGTATTAGTAGAATTAGTTCTGTAATATATATATTTACGTAAGAAACAGAAAAGAGTTTTTCGACCAGAGAGAAAATAATAAACGAGTCATAGGTTTATTTTGTAGACTTGTACAAACAGTATTATTCGGATATGGAAAATATAAATAGTAAAAACAAATCCATTATTTTTCGCATGACCTTGAAAGCTTCATTTAGGATAGTTAGAAAGATCTAAAGATATCTTGTTCGATAACATGTTGTCATTTTCGAGTTAATTCCATTATGGCCCCTCACAGAAACCCTTGCCCTGTTTCTAACGGAGCTTTTGGCGGGCTAATATCTATGTTTATGGCCTAGCCTTGCCGTGGTGGAACACAATTCTTCTTCTACTGTCGAATAGCTTTCTTCAGACGGACCAATTGTTGACGGTACAGAGTCCGCGGGAGTTCTACGTGAGTCTTGCCGTGAAGAACTTACTCACTGTGTACTAATCACACTGGGCATATTACAATACCGTTTCCAAGCGGCCCCTGGGATGGAAAAGGAACTTGGAAATCTAGGAATAGGAGTCGACAATTTTGAGAGAAAGCTACCGCCAATTGTCGGTTCCTTCTTCCAGCCAATAAATACTAAATTAATTATATCAGTATGGGACATAATCCCCATTTGCGAGAATGAGTCCTATCTTACCACCTCTGCTACTACCCACATGTTCCAGTTAATAGATTATTCGTAAGGACAATCTAATCCTACCAAATACACAGCAAGTCAATACTAGCTTAACCACCATTTGCGCCAGCTCATCGCGATTAGACCACTTTTCATCACCAGTCGCCAACCCCTTCAAAAATGGGCCGATTCAGTAGGAATTCGAAGATAGAAATTCGGTTCTTGAGGTTTTTTTTTGCGTTAATTCGTGTGGCACCCACACATTAAGCTGCTTTTTTTTATCACGTCTTATTCATGTGGTAGCTCCTGGGCCAAAAAAAAACAGTGCTGACATGACGGACAGTGATTCCCTTTATTTAATCGGTATTTTTGGCAATTGGCCTTCCAGAGTTTGGTTCATCTTTGGGATCAAAATTACGGAATCAACGGAATTGACGGACACAAAATTGCTCGTGATTGGTCGTTACAATCTCGGGACCATAACCACTAGTCACTTTTTCAACCGTCTGAGTTGTGTTTCCGCTTTTATCGAAGTAAATCAAGGCGTATTTTCTCTTTGTTTATGTCCGTCTTTGACGTGCGCTCTAATAATACTAAGTTAAGCAATCGGGAGGCTGTCTGAATAGTCTTTTGAATACGAAATATTATTTTTCTAACGCCATCTAGCGTTATCCAGTCGTATTTATACAACGCGGGATACATATTATTAAAGCCGTGTATAGAAAAAATATTTTTCTTTTTTTTTTGTTTTACCTGATATTATGATTTCAGGCAAGGATTCTTATTGCACACCTTAATAGAAGCATAATAAATGTCGGAATTCATCAAAATTTGTGATCGCAAAGTCCTTTTGTAACCACCCTTTTTTGTCGGCTAACTGTATATGATATTGGAAGCGTGGTGGCGCATCACTTGACCCAAATCACGAAATAATGGAATTCAAAATTGCCTTAATATTCTGAATTGAACTCGAATGTAGCTCAATATACATCCCATAAAATATACCAGAACTTCCAAAATTGTATGACAACAGACTACTTTATTGGTTTATAATCGAGAAATTAAAGTGCAAATAATTTTTAATGTTTACGCTTCTTCGATGCAGGTAAACCGCTATCGAATTCTGATATCGTCAATACTCGCGATGTGGGTATCATTTTAGCCAAACGATTGGCTGTCGTCCTGTTGGCATCCCTCACTTCTCCAGTGACAGTAGTACCGAAACGATGCTTCCTAGCCTTTTTCTCTTGTTTGATTTTCTCGGGATCTCTACAAAAGTAAATGGAAATAAAGAAAAATTTATCTCAAATTTGTGATTTACTATATTGAAAGTACTAACCTTTCTGTGTAGGTTAGACGATTTGTTGGCAGGGCTGGCTTTGGCACTGAATGTTTCTTAATAAACGATGTCGGTTGGTCCTTGAGGGCAAAGCTCTTAGCAAAATGACCCATATGGGCATTTTTAACATTGAATATGGGTTTGAGCTCTTTAGGGAAAGTCGTGTAGAATTTGGTCCACGAGACAAATGCTGTAAAATAATGTAAATAATTGTAATAAGTTGTTGTATTTTAGGATAAAGTTCTCACTTTTTGCTGCGTCAAGATGAATGAATGATGGGGTAATGAGGACGTAGTGAAACGTTTGAGAAATGGCCTTTAACAAGTTTTACTTTATATTTATCTTTAATTTTAGACTTCTAAATGCTATATTGAAGCATTTATTTGTGCTGACATCTTGTCGAATAGTCAAAAAGTATAGTAAAGGCTTTTCGAACTGATATTCGGAATCGTCGTTTGGTCACTATCAGTGGGTTAATAACAGAAATGCACTTAAACTCACTGAATGTGAGAAGCTCGCCATATCTTCATCATGATGTGCAAAAAACGTTTTTTTTTCTTCTAAATTTGAATTCGAATTTGGTTAACAAGTAAATCCAAAGAAGGATAATTTAAAATAAAAAATAAGGTAGTTAATAATTGATACGAGGTTAGTAATTTATAGAGCTTTACCAAAGTTGTGGCTACTCAAAATACTCTGAAAGCTATGGAATAACAATTTAGGGTTGCAACAAAACAAAAATTGCCCAAATGAATTACAGAAATTCCAAAAGTGCGACAAAAACAAAATAAAAAAAGTCAATTATATTAAGTTTGAAGTACAAATGTGTCTTTGGCATATTACAAAATATGTATCAACCAGCACGAAATGCTCGGAATTGTCAGCACCGTTAATTTAATTTATATTTAATTTTTAATTTATATATTTAATTTAATTTATTTACAACTTGTAATTGGAAGTCTTACGGCCAATTGAATACAAAATTACAATATACAACTAAAATTGCTTAACGTATTTCAAGCTTATAAAACTTCTGGACAAGGGAAGAATATAAACATAAATAATATTAGATTTAATAATGAAAAATATCAAAATTATCAATTAGAGAAAAAATTAAATATTAGTATTAAATTCAGTTAGAAAGAGTATAAAAAATAATATCGATATGACTGAAAGTCACATTAAGTTCCCAATGTAGAAAGATATAAGAAAGTAACATTATATGTATATCTGGATTGTCGGATAAAACTATTGAAGGAGTTGTTTTTGAAAATGTATATAGACCAGATTGAAGTCCTTCATGCAGCTTGGTAATAAGTTCTATTGTCGAGATACACGAACAAGAAATGATTTATCCATTAAATATGTTATTTTAGGGATAATGAAGTTTCTACAACGTGTGGAATGAGTAAAAAGGAATGATTGTATAAGAAAGCGCGGATATTTGAATTTATATGTTTTGTACAATAAAAGTAGTGATCTAAAACTTATGAACTCATAAAATGTACAACCAAGGAAATCTACAACAAATGGTATTATATGAACATAATGCTTCTGTGAATATAAAGGGTGTCCCAACAAGAACGCAAGACAGTCAATGGTGTTCGGTATCGTGAAATGATAACCAGTTTTTTCATGTCTAGAATTGAAGAAATGAATGTGGAGGGCATGTGGTTTCAACAAGACGACACCACATCCCATACAGCCAAAGAAACAATTCAAATGCTGCATCAGTCATTTCCCGGTCGTGTTTTTTCCTGTTTCGGAGACCAGAATTGCCCGCCTAGATCGTGCGATTTAACACCATTAGACTCTTTTTTTTGGGTTTTTTCGAAGTCGATGGTTTACGCGAATAAGCCGACGACGACTCAAGTCTTAAAAGAGGAAATTGGACGCTGCAATAATGAAATACCACACCATTTATGCAAAATGGTCATTGAAAATTTCATTAAAAGATCGCGTGTGTGCCAGCAAAGCCGCGGCTGCCATCTGTCCGATGTGTTGTTCCATACATAGCCTCATTCTGTCTACTTTACGATATAATAAAGTTTCAGGATTTTCTTTTAAATATATGTTTTATTTAAAATTTAAATCTTGCGTTCTTGCTAGGACACCCTTTAGATAACGCATGGTAGCATTAAACGCTAACTACAATCTTTGTAGAATGCGTTTAGTCCTTCCTGCATACGTTTCTAAAGAGTATAAAAATTTTGGCATTACTAATGCATGTACCAAGTTTTTCACCCTTCTCGGCACAATAAGGTCAGTATTATAGAGGCAATGAAGCCTATTGTACCTACAATCACACTATCTGCATGCTGATTAAAGCTCAACTTACATTGGAAAAAAAAATTGACTGCAAAAACGAAGCATGTTTTTAACTAATCTGGGTGCGCTGAATTCGAGTCAGGCATAAAGATTGGACTATAACGTCTTGTTCATTTTTTATCGCATGCTGGCATTACTGTAAAACAGCCAACACTGACACTACAATTCATTAATTCTAAATCTTCATAATAGTAGCGTTTAAGCATGTCAGGGAGAACGGGTGTTACTGATTTAAGCTATTTTTGCTTTGTGTGTGGTGAATATTTGGCTGAAAAGAAAGGATATGCAATATAAGAATCATTAAAATATGCATATTTACATTATTTTAGTTTTCATGAACGCCATTTAGTAACTCAAGCTGAGCTGAATGATCCGATTCGGGATTTATATTGAACGAAGTAATTATTAGCTTCACGCATGCAGCAGTGGAAACATCTTGCAGTTGGGACAAATTAAAAGTAATCTATAGAGATAGACGCTTGGGATTGGCCGCATATTTCGAAAAGAAACACTCTATTCTACGCTGTACTGATGTTGATGGTTTATTTCAAAACCTGAACCAGCCATATGACAAATCTGAATGGAAATTATTTACTGATGGCTCTAAGTACAGTTTAAAGGCTCTTCCTTTGCATAATGGGAATGAAAAACCATCCATACCAATTGCTCATGCGGTTAATACAAAGGAAAATTACGAATCAATGACTGAAATTTTGACATTACTCAAACACAACGATAATAGATGGAAGATCTGTGGTGATCTTAAATTTCTTTGTATATATAAAGGGTGTCCCAACAAGAACGCAAGATTTAAAATTGGCGCCATTCGACGTGTCATTGTTTGACGTTTGAACAATTGTTATTGTTTGCTATTAGAAGGTACGAGGTTAGTAAAAATGGAGCACTACACGAATGAACAACGCATTCTCATTGTGAAATTGTTTTACCAAAATGGTGAAAGTTTTGCGGTTACAGTTTGCAAATTGCGATCAATTTGGGATCACAATAATGCTCCAAAAGAGTCAACCGTAAAGAGATTAATGGATAAATTTGCCAAACCTGAGTCTGTTAGTGATGTAAAGACAACAACGCGCCTTCGACCAGATCGATCGACCAAAAATGTCGCAGCTGTACGTGATGATGTCGCTCAAACTCCATCCACCTCAATTCAACATCGAGCTCAGCAAATTGATGTCTCCAAATCCACTATGCAGCGAATTTTGCATCTTCATGCATACAAAGTTCAATTGACTCAGGAACTGAAACCAGCTGACCGTGGACAGCGAAGGGAGTTCGTTAATTGGGTATTGGAGAGCAACATGAAAATGTTGATTTTGCCCATAAAATCATCTTCAGTGAAGAGGCCCATTTCCATCTTGATGGCTTCGTCAATAGGCAGAATTGTCGCATTTGGGGTGAAGAAAATCCTCGAGTGATTCATGAGAAGCAAATGTATCCTCAACGTGTCACTCTGTGGTGTGGATTTTGGGCTGGAGGAATCATTGGACCTTGTTTTTATGAAAATGAGGCATGTCAAGCGCAAACAGTCAATGGTGTTCGGTATCGTGAAATGATAACCAGTTTTTTCGTGCCCAGAATTGAAGAAATGAATGTGGAGGGCAAGTGGTTTCAACAAGACGGCGCTACATGTTATACAGCCAGAGAAACAATTCAATTGCTGCATCAGTCATTTAAATTTTGCGTTCTTGTTGGGACACTCTTTATTTAGAGAAAAAATATGTTCAAAGGACACGATTTCATTCATAAATTTTTGGAAATGTATGTGTAAAACATAAAAATACAGAAAAATATTAATACAAGTTTCATTTCATTATAATGCTTGGACCTTGTCAAACAAAATATGAGGAAAATTCATATAGCGTTTAATAGAGTTATTAGATATTTGTATTCACTGAGGCGTCGAGTTCATGTAAAGCGTTTTTTTGGCTGTAATTTTGAAAATTATATCGATTTGAGGTCATTGTTGTTATTATAGAAAGTTGTTCGACTGTGTAGCCCTTAATTTCTTTTTAATTCGTTTAATTTTTCACATTCCTTTCGTAATAAGCAGCTTCTTATTCCTAAAATAACCACACTCATGGGTAGTGCTTTTGTAGTAATATTAGCAAGAATTTACAATTTACTAGCAAGTCATTTAAAATGTTAAAAATTAAGTCCTGATTCTCCCAAAAGGTAAATTCTGCAACACTTTCAGACATTCCTGTAAACTTTTGTTTTCAATTAAATTGTGAGCAGTCTTTATCACATGCCGATTATCTTATAGTTTCAGATTATATACCGATTAACTTCTAAATTAGTCTTTTTTAATACATTTTTTCTTTTTTTTTTTTTTTCTTTATAAATCATGCCTTCTTTAAAATCACATTACATTTTTATAAATTTAGTGTTTAATTTTTATTACATGTTTTTCAACTTTATATTATTGAGCAAATAAAATATATAATTGGCCGGAAGGCTTTAGATTACAAGCCAATTAAATAAATAAATAAATATATAGAGAACCCTTATCTTATTATTTTAAACTATCTCAAAACAGTCGTTCGATTTTAAATGAACCTTAGACATGTAACTTTCCTTGAATGATACGCAATACTCAAAAAATATCAAATACTTTATAATCCATCCCTTTATAATCCAAAAGATAAACTATTTTCCTACATTATTTTCCCACCAAATTTGAAAAAGGAATGTGAATCATTATACGACTTCCATTTTTATTGCAACTCCGATAATTTGCCACAACTATAGAGACAATTAACTCGAGTTAATTTCATTCTTTTGCAATCCTCCTTATGGCCTCAGCTAGTTCATTATAGAGGGTTGGCAACATACGTTGAATGAAATTAATTTCAATCTTCATTTCCCGTGTGGCTTTGTGATAAATTTTCTCCATCGTAGATGCCGCAAGTTGAAAGGCTCGTAACAATTTTGTAGAAAAATCACTTAAGCATCCATTATCCTTTTAAGCAAACGGATTCAGCAGCAGCATCAAACCACAATTTCCCTCCTCCCTCACAAGTGCCACAAGGACTAGAATATCATGAAAGTCTACAGCAGGAAAAAGTAGTGGATGACAAGGACGACTGAAGGCGGTAACAGTTCGTAGCTCTGGTTGTTATTGCTATACGAGTACATTTCTAAGTTGACACCCACACAATTTTAAGTATAATAAATAAAATTCATTTTGTGGTAAATTTTCTTTCATTAGCATCATTATCCTGGCACTCTCCCCCAAAAAGAGCTCAGAGCTTTGTCTTGTTTTTTGGGTGTAGGCATTCGTACGCTGGCAGTCTAATGTCTTTAATTTGAATCTAATTATATCAAAGCCATTAAATGGTATTCTATGAAATACATGTAGACATGCTAAAGGACAGAAGGATAACCACAATCACATACTAAACAGATATTTGCACATACAATGGATATTCGTCAGCCTTTACATGGACAGATCAGGTAGAGATATGCGCATACAACAATTTTCATTTGTAGCATCCTCCCTCATGGATGTCAACAGAATTCATTTTCCTCTAAGCAGGATATTTGGTGGAAGTGTTGGTAGGTGGTATCAACAGAAGAAGTCGAAACGATACCTCATTAATGTTAGCCTAATTCTTGATATAACTTTTATTTCTACATTTTGTAGGTGAAAGTCACAAACATAATGGCAGCATAATATAAATTAGGTGCGCAACTAAGTTCTCGCTGTTTTTTTTTTTTTTTTATAAAAATGCAACTTTATTATGAAAACATGTTTACAAATGGTTCATTGAAAGTATTGCCAATCGCTAGCTACTACTTTTCCCCATCTTTCTGGCAAAGCTCGAATTCCGTCACAGTAAAACTATTCATCTTTTGAGGCTGTCCTAGACTCATGGACTCATGGCCATTCTTTGATGTCGCCATATAAGTAGAACTGCTGGTCAGCCAGACCGTGTACCATCGAACTGAACAAGTAATAATCGGTCGGCGCAATAACTGCAGAATAGGGAGGATGGGGTAAAACTTCCATTTCAGCGTTTCCAGATAGGTTTTAAAGAGCTTGACCACGTGAGGCCGAGCGTTGTCATGCTGAAAAATCACTTTTTCGTGCCTCTCCACACATTGTGGGTATTTCTCGCGCAGAGCTCGGCTCAATCCCATTAATTGAGGCCGATAGCGATTCCCAGTAATGATTTCGCTTGGTTTCAACAGCTTGTAATAAATACCACCTACCTGGTCCTACCAAATACAGAGCATAGCCTTAGCAGAGTGAATATTTGGTCGAAGCGACAACGTAGAAGCGTCACCGGGCAGTCACCATAAATTTCTTTTCTTTGGACGGCTGTAATGAATCCATTTTTCATCACCCGTTACAATACGATGAAGAAACCCCTTCCTTTGTCGCTGAAGCAGTTGTTCACAGGCGAAAAAACGACGCTCAAGTCCCTTTGCTTCAACACATAAGGAACCTTGCTTTTGAATCATTCCCAACGAATGCAATCGCTTGGAAATGGCTTGGCAGGCAACTGCTAATACTGAAGCAAGCTCTAATTGCGTTTGACACGGATCCCCATCAAGCAACGTCGTCAATTCAGTACCGTCGAAGGTTTTTCGTCTTCCTTCACGCGAGCGGCCGTCAACATCAAAATCAGCGTCTTTAAAGCGATGGAACCAATCTCGACACGTTGCTTCACATAAAGCTGCCTCTCCGTAAAAGTTTTGAAGCACTCGATGAAGCTCCCGATTAGCTTCAGCCGCCGTTTTCTTCGAAGATTATTTGGCGCAGAATCATACATACTCGTATTCACACAACCAAAAATATACGACGTCAAAAGAAGATCACTATTGTGCCGAGGCGGTATGTTTACCATATGTCTTAGCTTGGCTCATGACGTTTAGGTTATGGCAGAATCGACTAGCACTTACAGCTGACGCCATCTATTGACAAACAGCGGGAATTTAGTTGCGCACCTAATAACATATTCCCTGCAATAGTTGAAATTTTCGCGTTCTTTAGGTGAACGCCACAATAAAAGCGCAGATAATGGTTGTGTAATATTAATGTTTTTGCAAATAGATGTGATTGCAATTGTGTTAGACTTTGCCATTAAATGTAGTCTTCTGTTTTAGTCAAATTTTCTTATGGCTTAGAAGACAGTCTAGCACTAACAGAAGCTTAAATCCTCTTTTAATAAAGGATCCTTTTTTATTTCCAATGAAGCTAAGGAGTGCTTTCAAGTCTGCTTCTAAAAAACAGACTTTGATCAGGAAGACACTGTCTACGCCTAGTCATTAAAATTGAAAATCACATGCTTAATTTTATACCAATAAGCGAATACAGACGAGAGTGCATATTGACTGACACTTAAATGCATCCCTCTCCTCATCGTTGATAAATTTCATTTGTTTTGCGTTTGCAAGGATCTCACATATGCCACTACGTGGTGGCAATACAGTCACAATGCTTCCTTTGACAATAAGCCCTCCTCTATTTGTGGTAGTTGTAAATTCATTCCGAGATATTTATCACATATTTTGTATTTTTTCCTTTGTCGAGTGGAATTTGCATTTTGTTTATTGTTCTACTGTAATTCGAGTTATCATTGTTATTTTGTATTAGCATGATTATTCTCAGTTTCATTATTCCATGTAACAAAATTGTCTGTGTGTGTTAGTATGAATGTACAAGTGTGTTTGTGTACACGTTAGTTAATTACATGTGATGGTACTAACACAATGAGCTACCACAAACATCCATTCATATGAATGAATGTTGCTGCGTCAACTGTTATTTGGTGCCAGATATCCAGATATCCTTTTCGTAATTTACATAATTTATCATGCTTAATGGAATGATAGCAGATCTGATGTAAGGGAAATCCTTTGTGCAAATGCCGCACTAATTCACATACCGTAATTAATATAATTTATCATTATCTAAATAAATGTTTAAAAGTTCAATGAAATTCGTATGTAAAAACATTAATTTCGTTTAATGTCGTAAAAGTTTGACGACATCACATAGAGCGGTAACGCTTAAAGGCAACAAACGTAAAATGTTTAGTTATAAAAATGATTCAAATAATTGAAATTCATTCAAAACATAGCAAAAATTGAAAATAATTAGAATATTTAAATTAAAAACACTTTTCAAAATATTGAAAAATGATAACATAATATCAAAAAATGCAATATTTACAAAACATTTAAAATGTTTGAAATTGCACAAATTATTCAAAATTATGTTTTTTTTGGTTTCAAAAATAAAGTTAAATAAAACACCCATAAGAGTTACTGGTTGTATAAAAAATCAAATGCAGATGCAGATACGGAATTGATCAATGACGATACGATGACGACGCCAGAACACTGAATCAGATATGTGTAAAACCGATGGAGTTGAGCTGATAATGTGCATGCAACAGCTCCCACGCTACGATATAGCTTTGATGAAAATATAGGGTGTCCCAACCAGAACGCAAGATTTAAATGACTGATGCAGCAATTGAATTGTTTCTCTGGCTGTATGACATGTGGCGCCGTCTTGTTGAAACCACATATCCTCCTCCACATTCATTTCTTCAATTCTAGGCACGAAAAAACTGGTTATCATTTCACGATACCGAACACCATTGACTGTTTGCGTTTGACATGCCTCATTTTCTTAAAAAAAAAAAAAGGTTCAATGATTCCTCCAGCCCTAAATTCACACCACACAGTGACACGTTGAGGATTCATTTGCTTCTCGTGAATCACTGTAGGATTTTCCTCACCCCAAATGCGACAAATTCTGCCTATTGACGAAGCCATCAAGTTGGAAATGGGCCTCGTCACTGAAGATGATTTTATCGGCAAAATCAGCATTTTCATGTTGTCTCTCCAATGCCCAATGAACGAACTCCCTTCGCTGTCCATGGTCAGCTGGCTTCAGTTCCTGAGTCAATTAAACTTTGTATGCATGAAGATGCAAATCTTTCGTCAAAATTTGCTGCATAGTGGATTTGGAGACACCAATTTGCTGAGCTCGGTCTCGAATTGAGGTGGATGGAGTTTGAGCGACATCATCACGTACAGCTGCGACATTTTCGGTCGATCGACCTGGTCGAAGGCGCGTTATTGTCTTTACATCACTAACAGACCCAGTTTTGGCAAATTTATCCATTAATCTCTTTACAGTTGACTCTTTTGGAGCATTATTGTGACCCCAAATTGATCGCAATTTACGAACTGTAGCCGCAAAACTTTCACCATTTTGGTAAAACAATTTCATAATGAGAATGCGTTGTTCATTCGTGTAGCGCTCCATTTTTACTAACCTCGTACCTTCTACTGGCAAACAATAACAATTGTTCAAATGTCAAACAATGACACTACGAATGGCGCCAAATTTAAATCTTGCGTTCTTGTTGGGACACCCTTTACATTGTCTTGTGTGAGGAATGCTAAAGTAAGAACTGAGACACACATTTAAAAAAGACGTCAAACAGATCCACAGATCCTTTGATACGCGAAACACTATGTGAAGCCACGTGTTTGTTTTTCCATTTCTCTGTGGAAGTGGCCAATAGAGGTGCTACTGCAGTCTACTCCAGCATTGTGAGGGATCCACAAATTTGGGCATGATAATAAACGAGCACAAAGCCAAATGTAATACTTTCGGTGAACAAATATTACCCTCGTTTAAGACGCTGAATGAACACTTTGATGTGTTGGAAGAATTTATCTATGTAATTCCTGCCGAATATAAAACTTTCAATATGCTGCTAAAGATAAAACGGACAGGACTAGAAGCAGCAGGTGTCAGACTAAGTAAACGTTTGATTAAGGAAGCCTTTTACAGTCTTAAGAAAATCATGCTATACTAGAGACTCATTTTAGTTTTCTAGCTGTAAAGTGAAGATTCTTAAGTAATCGTGCAATCATAAGAAACAGACCTGGATTATTTCTGAGGGGAAAGTACTACTCAACTCAAAAAGTAAAGAGTCCTACAGCACTAACGGAAAGTTTCGGCGTCGTATAGTTCACGAACTGGATGGGTCTTACATAGATATTAAAGTGACTAAGCTATTGTTTTGGAGGAGTCATGTGAGAATGTACAGAAAGTTTCTAATACAAAATTAATTTAACAATGACAAACACACGTTATTAGAAGAACCAGGCCACTGCAAACCAATCAAACTTTGGTACTACAACTTGGAAAAGGAGACCTCTAGAAAATATTCCTTACGTGAACCTACTAATTAAATAACTTTGGGATGGTCATTTAAGTAATTACAATTATAACTTATCAATCACATTCTTTACGATAGTTAAACTGGCTATTCAAAAGAAGAAAAAAACTGCTTAGTAATTGAAAACATCCTCTTCCATCGGCGAGTCTTATACCACTTTCGTTAATGACATTGTCCCTGATTGAAATAAACCAATTAAAATCCATCACTTTGCTAACAATTTTGTTGACATTTTTATGTAATTATATTTATGGCTTTAATAACAATTACTCAGTAATTAGTATACAATTCGTCAGACGGATCCTTGTCTATTTTTCGTAATTATTTTTCCAAGTGGTGGCATGTCAAAGAAACAGAAAATGGTGTATTTCATCAATTCAATACAACAATTTCATATCGTCGTTTCCCTTACAAATCGCATACAACGGTCAAATATCATAAATGTATTCGTTTATTATTTCCAATCAATTATTTTCCTATATTTATAGTTTTCGTTATAATGGAGGTATAAATGTTTGTACAAATGTCCATTTTAGTTTGTATTTATGGGAAGGTCTTAGCCAATAACAACCCTCTAACTGTGTTCTCGGAGGACTCCAAAACAGCACCACAATCCATCTCTCAGTGGCGCAATGCGAGTGATTCATTGAGTTCTTGTCTACACGAATGTTATTTCAAGTGTTCAAAATATTTGGATTTCGTTCAATCAATTTCAATTGTGGTGGATTGTAGTTGTTATCAGTTTGTATGCCTCTATGGGGGGTTTATCGTTAGAAACGCCTTTTTGTGTCCATTTGCTAAGTACTCTAGTGATTGTTGTCGTCAGTTACTAATAGTACTGTTAGAGGGCTACCGTTTTGGTATGAAATATTAAATTATTGGTTATTCAATGGTTGTTTTTGCACAGATACTGGCTTATCGAAATTGGAAGTTCGATTTTAAAACCTATGAAATTTATTTCTCAATTTGCAGGATGCGTAGCCGTTTCATTTTCTTGCTTTTTTCGATTTAGAATACTATTCACAGATTACAAAAGGACTGATCGTAGACACCAATCTCAATCTCGAAATAAAGACAGGCGCCAAATATCCACCAAAACTAGAAATTTGAAAGATGATATGAAAATATCTGAGTGTAAAAATATAATATCTGCAGCATAACATAAAAACTTATATTCAGATTTCATAATAGACTCCCTTTTAAATTGATGTGTTAGGGCAGATTAAAAAGTTGAGTAATTACATAATTTTTATTCATCATCATATTCTCCTTCAAAAAAAAAAAAAAAAAAAAAAAAAAAAAAAAAAAATCCGAAAACTTTTCAAAGAGTCCTAATAATGCCTGTGCTTACAAGGAAACACGACTTTACTCGTTGTGATATATTAAAAAAAATTTCAAAATATACGGAATTAAGAGATTGCAATTAGACAACGATATATCTGTGGTCACAACCCGTAACAGCCTAACTCGAATTAGGACACAATTGAGTTATTAGCACCATCGTATTCAGCGTATCTAAATTTATTTGCTCTAAATTTTTCATGTTTGTATCTCTTCTAGAAAGGCAATTAATCCTAAAAAACCTAATAGCTTAAGTTATTTTTCTAAATGACTGTTTTGGCATAACTGCCTAAGTCAATTTAGGATTACAACAAATATAAACATTATTTTTTCATCATTGCCTAAATCAACTTAAGTTTAAACTTTATGAATTCTTATATAGGAATAACAACCTAACTCAACATGAGAGATCGAATCTGAAATATTTTGACATAGAATAATAATTTATGTCAATTTAGGCGCACTTAAAGTTTTTTATTTAATCTGGAATAATAGCCTAACTCAACTTGAACTTTTTGACTTTCTTTCGTTCAACAATTCATAAGAGCCTAAGTGTCTTTTTCGATAATATCTTTTGACTGCGAGAATAAACAACTATTTTTTGTTAACAACTAAGTAAAGAAATTCGTTTCCTTGGAATGTGTAGCAAAGTTTTCCAAAAAACACCTTCTCCTGATTTTCAGTGAAGATTCAAAACTTTAAACTCCTGTACTGAAAATATTGAAAAACAGACTTAGGCTGTTGTGGGTTGTGGCCATAGATATGTCTTAAGGACATTAACAATAATAAAAATAAGTTCTTATTTACATCAATATTTAGAAACACAGTGACTTTTCAAAAATCGCTATAACATAATATTAATATCGGAGTGGAACAGACGGAACCAAAATTCCGTTACAGTAATGAGGGCATAAACAATATTCGCATTTTCAGCCGCCTGGATTGCGTTTTCGCTTTTTCACAATCACAATCTTAATAGTATGAAATCAGATATTTCTAACACCGTCTAACGTAATCCGAACGCCTTTATACTCGTAAATGGCGAGTACAAATTGCTAAAGCCATCTATTGTAAAAATAATGGAATTCTTTTTAATACACCTTAAATGTAGGGTAAACTATGTGAATTATTATGTGATTTATTCTTATTTATTTTTTGATGCTTCCAGTTAAAAAACAAATAGTAAAGTTGTTAAAAAAAATTTGTAGATGTTCTGAAAACTGCTCATTTTTCTTAAGGTGGGTTTAGTCTTTGTATGAGTGGGTTTTTTTTTGGATATTATATTAATTGTATTCAAAGTGTCATCTTCCTAGTTTATTTCCTGAAAATTATTTAAATCATATCTTGTAAACTAAAAGTGGTAAACAAACTCAAAATAATTCAAAATCCGAAAAAAAATATCACAAATTTATCATTAAAGTCGAAATCATAAGAACTTTTCATCAATAGCAAAAAACTATATGCGGATTCTCTAGAAACTAAAAACAGTTTTTTTGGTTATCATTTCACGATACCGAACATCATTGACTGTTTGACATTCCTCATTTTCATAAAAAAAAAGTTCCAATGATTCTTCCAGCCCAAAATCCACACCACACAGTGACACGTTGAGGATGCATTTGCTTTTCGTGAATCACTCGAGCATTTTCCTCACCCCAAATGCAACAAATCTGCCTATTGACGAAACCATGAAGATGGAAATGGGCCTCGTCACTGAAAATGATTTTATCGGCAAAATCAGCTTTTTCATGTTGTCTCTCCAATACCCAATTAACGAACTCCCTTCGATGTCCATGGTCAGCTGGCTCCAGTTCCTGAGTCAATTAAACTTTGTATGCATGAAATCAGCCGACCTGACGTATAGATGGTACCAGTAATTAAAAAAAATGATTTTGTTGAAAAGTGGCAACATTAGTTTAGTATTTTTATATGAGTCATCAAAAATAAACGATCTTAGAGAATTTCTAAACATGGAAAAAATTGGTCACCGTTATGTAATTCAATATTTCCATTTGAAAGGTTTCAGTCAAGTAAAGTCGAGCTAGACTCTACTCTGGGGGAGTCTGCTCCTTCATTTACGACTGTAAAATATTTTGTAGCATAGTTTAAACGAGGCCGTACGAGCTGCCAAGGCGAACACTGCAGTGGTCGATCAATTGAGGTGTCCACGACAGGCACGGTTAAGAAAATCCACAAAATTGTATTGGAAGATCGTCGGCTGAAGGTGCGTGTGCTAGCTAAAATGATAGGCATTTCAAAGAGTGCTAAACATCGTATACTAACCGAAGATTTTAAGATAAGAAAGCTGTGCGCAAGATGGGTGCCGCGCTTGTATTCAATAGAGCAGAAACAGCGTCGTGAAGATGTTTTAGTAAAGTTTTCGATGTGGTTTCACCGCAATAAAACGGACTTTTTGCGTCGATTTATAACCATGGATGAGACATGGGTACACCACTTTACTGCTGAGACAGTTAATGCAGTGGAGTGGAATGGCAGAATCGTGTCCAAAGAAGGCGAAGACGGTTCCATCTGCATTCATGGTCATGGCATGTGTTTTCTTAGGATGGACATGGGACTATTTTTATTGATTATATTCAAAAAGGAAAAATTATCAACGGCGAATATTATGCTAATTCATTGTAGCGTTAGGGTGATGAAATTATGGGAAAAAGGCCACATTTGGAGAAAAAGAAAGTGCAGTTTCATTAAGACAATTCGCCAGTTCACACATCCACTATTGCAAAACTAATGAATTAAAGTTCGAATTGCTTCATCACGCACCTTAATTCACCAGATTTAGCTCTCTCGGACTATTTTCCATTACCAAACTTCAAAAAATGGCTGTGTGGTATAAGATTGGCCAACAATGAAGAGGTGGAGCCTGCGATGGATGACTATTTTAAGAAGTTTGACAGTTTCGACTATAAACAAGGTATACCTATAGAAACTATTGAATATTGCAGAAAAAAGCGTATCGAGATAAAAAGGAGATTATGGTGTGTCTTCTTTGTTAGGTCGCCATCGTATTCGAAGATTTTTGCAAATATTTTCGGACAACTGATGTTCATTTTCACAGGCCTCCGGTAAGTGCTATAGACAGCTCATTTCTATACAAATAATAAGGACAACCATATATTTTGCCACTGCCAAGAGGAGAAGCAATATTTTCCAGGCGTTAAATTGTAAAAAACAAATTTCTCAAAAAGTAAAAATGGAGTTAAGCTCAGCTGGATCGAAACTGATACATCATCCATCATGGAGAAATTGGAGAAATGAACATTGCTAAAATACTCTCTTCATATACAAAATATATTGACTTAGTTCATTTTTTTCTTTGAGTATTCTTCAATAACCAAGCCTACAATTAGAGCGGGTTCAGGAAAAGTATATTCATTGGTATGGTTCATTCCCTCATCTATCTTGAAAACGAATATACATATACATTAAAATTGATAGGAAAGTACCGGTAAAGGTTCATTCTCCAGACACTGATTAGGCCCTTTTATATTAAATCTATTTTGCCTAAATCCGAGCTTAATTTAACTATGACTGCAAGACGCTTTCATGTTTTCAACAAGCATGACGTACATGCTTAAATCGTCTCAGATCAAAAATATGTATACTTTATGAGTTTCGCATATACACTTCCAGCTTTTACAAACGGAACGACGAACTTAGTATAACCAATTTTATAGTATAACCAACCAATTAGGGTGGAGGATTGGAAATATGGAGAGCGAATAATGTCATTCCCACACGTGACACCCTGTTAAGCCTTTTGTACTACAATAGATTCTATGAATATTTTACGCGATTGGTCAATTACAATTACAAGTCAATCGTATTTTTCCTCTTCCCTCACATTTAATACTTACAGGGAAATCTAAACTTGAAGGTGGGGAAGAGAATTGAATAATGGCGGAGCCCCACTTATATATCTCCCATAAATCCATAATTAATTATATGTCAATTTGAATGTCTTCGTTTTAAATTAATCTCTTTACTATTTCGTCTTGATTATACATCGCGATAGTTTATATTGATTAAAATCGTATTTCAATAATGATTTGGTTTCAATTTTTTTATTTCTTGGTAGTCAACGTCTGGTTTTCTAATTCATGGTAATTGTTGTTATTAATGAAATTATTGTAGGTAATGTCACTAAGTATAATGAAGTTAAGTTGTCCTATCGAACGAATGTGTGCTAGAAATTAACTCATTATTGGTCTGGAAAAATTTGGGCAGAAGGGAAAATTATTATTGTCATGCGACTTTAGTTGAATTATTATCAAAAATAAAACGTGCTGGACAAAGCTCATGTATCGCATAAATTAGAAGAAATCAATAACTCACAATATAGATGACCTAATCTTCATTAAGACATTAAGATTTGATCAGTGAATACATTTTTTTGTTTTGTTTATAGAGTTGACTAAATAATACTTGGGAAATTTATAATGGAAAAGAACAAAGAGCCAAAGTTGTTCAATTTTACTTTGAAAATCAGCATTCGATTATTCGGATCATATCGAAATTTCTTTCATATTCGAAATGCTCCTGGCGCTCCAACAATTTACCGATTGGTTCAGTGTTTTGGGCAACAAGGGGCTGTCTGTGATCTTCCGCGTGCAGTTCAAAATGAAGTGACCATTGCTCGAGTGCAAGCAAGTATTGAGGAAAACCCCGAAACTTCCACCAGGCGACGTGTTCAGCAGTTAGATATGTCTAGAAGGTCTTTGTAAAGAATTTTGCATGTGTTACATCTTTTCCCATACAAGATGCAATTGGTTCCCGAGTTAAAACCAAATGATGCACAAGAACGCATTCAATATAGTCGCCGTTAGCGTTGCTTACACGTCACCCTTTACAATAGGAACCAAAATTTAACCAAAAACAAAAATTCGAAAACAGAAATTCGCCGTAATTTTCAACACAAAATGGCAAAACTCTACGTAGAATTTTCGTAGGATGGAACAAAATTGCTTATAAATTTTACTATCAGAATCCACATAAAATAAACGACCTACTTTTTCCAAATGTATATGACAGAAGTACAGGATTATTAATTTAGTGGTTGCATAACCGCCGGTCTGTCAAGGCAGTCAGCTGTTAAGTATCTGTCATCTGAAGTTTTATCTATTTAGTAGAACGGTTTGCCATTTACGAATATGGATCGTTTAACAACCGAAGAATGCGCAAAAATAGTTAAAACTTACTACAGTAGTGGTGATTCAAACGTGGTTCAACACGACCCATTTTGGTTTTATTGTACGAGACGTTTCCAGAAAGCGTAAATTCACGTTGTGGCGACGTCAATTAACCACCAAGATCATACGATTTGACGCCGTTAGATTTTTTTGAGGGGCTACGTTAAAGACCATGTTTACGCGGACAATCCCCAAACGTAGCGCCCGAAATGTGCGAAAGAGTATTCGGAAACTACCTCAAAAGGATCCACTGCTGCAACCAAGAGACGGTCATTTCAATGACATTGAATTTCATAATGGCAATGTCCAATCATTATAATGAAATAAAAGTTTAATCGAGATCATAGCTTTATGTGTATTTTATCGAAAATAAATAACCTGATATAAGGTGTAGTAAAAAAAAAATCTTTTATTTTTGCATTACATTGGAGGCTTTATTTAGAATGATTAAATATAGGCCAAATATGCACGGTTTTGTTCAACTTACTTTTTTGAGGGTAATATCATTATGCCCATCTCAGAGAAACCCTTGCCCCTATTGGTAAATAACTGACACAGTCGTATATCACAAGATTCCCTTGAGACGAATTTTTTACCAGAAAAAATTATTCGACATAGACAGGAATATATCGCCTGTTAATAAAGGGCGTCCAAACAAGAACGCAAGATTTAAATGACTGATGCAGCAATTGCATTGTTTCTTTGTCTGTATGACATGTGGTGCCGTCTTGTTGAAACCACTTGCCCTCCACATTCATTTCTTCAATTCTAGGCAATTCTACTAGCAAACAATAACAATTGTTCAAATGTCAAACAATGACACTTCGAATGGTGCCAAATTTAAATCTTGCATTCTTGTTGGGACACCCTTTAGATGTGGACTATAAGGTTGATGCATAAAAACCTCTCAATCAAGCTCTCGGAGCTTCAGGAGAATCACTATCGATGTGTGTGGCCTGGCATTATCCCATTCCAACACAATTTCTCTCCTATTGGTCAAAATTTCCCGTTTCTGGGTGATTGCTTCCTTCAGACTGTCCAATTTTTGACATTGCAGGTCCGAGTTAAGAGCTTGGTCGCAGGAGAAAACAATTCATGGTTGATAATTCTCTGCCAATCCCATCAAACACGCAGAAAAACTTTTCACCGTTTCCGCCAACTCATTGCTATTCGACCACGACGTTGTCGTAAGTGACCCATTTTTTTCCCATAGTCGCCATCGCTATTCAACAGCGATTCGAAAATTGAAATTGAGTCTAAGAGATTTTTCTGCGCTAATTCGTATGACGCTCATACGTCGAGCTTCTTTTTGCAGTCAATCTTATTCAAGTAACTCCAAATGGTTTTTTGTGCAATGTTTAGCTCCTAGATATCTTTGACATAAAAACCACTGGAACAGAATGGTCGAAACTAAAATTGTGCATCATTGACTATTGCAGTAATCAGGACTATAAATACTATGCATATTTTCAGCCCCCCTGGCTTACTTTTTCGCGTTTATCGAAAAAAACTGTAAAATATGGCGTATTTTCTCTTTGCTGGTGCCCATCTTTGGCGCGCAAGTCAAGCAATCACAAAGCTACCTGAATAAGTTTTGGAGTACGAAATCTTAACTTTCTAACATCATCTGGCATAATCTGATGGCACATATAAAGGGTGTCCAAACAAGAAGGCAAGATTTAAATTTGGCGCCATTCGAAGTGCCATTGTTTGACATTTGAACAATTGTTATTGTTTGCTAGTAGAAGGTACGAGGTTAGTAAAAATGGAGCACTACACGAATGAACAACGCATTCTCATTCTGTGAAATTGTTTTACCAAAATAATGAAAGTTTTGCGGCAACAGTTTGGAAATTGCGATCAATTTGGGGTCTCAATAATGCTCCAAAAGAGTCAACTGTAAAGAGATTAATGGATACATTTGCCAAAACTGGGACTGTTAGTGATGTAAAGACAACAACGCACCTTCGACCAGGTCGATAGACCGAAAATGTCGCAACTGTAAGTGATGATGTCGCTCAAACTCCATCCACCTCAATTAGACACCGAGCTCAGCAAATTGGTGTCTCCAAATCCACTATGCAGCGAATTTCGACGAAAGATTTGCATCTTCATGCATACAAAGTTCAATTGACTCAGGAACTGAAGCCAGCTGACCATGGACAGCGAAGGGAGTTCGTTAATTGGGTATTGGAGAGACAACATGAAAATACTGATTTTGCCGATAAAATCATCTTCAGTCACGAGGCCCATTTCCATCTTGATGGCTTCGTCAATAGGCAGAATTGTTGCATTTGTGGTGAGGAAAATCCTCGAGTGATTCACGATAAGCAAATGCATCAGTCATTTAAATATTGCGTTCTTGTTGGGACACCCTTAACAATGTGAGATAGAGATTACTAAACTAAAGCCATCTATTGGAAAAATCATGGATTTCTTTTCAGTATACTTTACATACGAGTATATATCACTTTGGTTCCGCTGATACGAAAACAGCTAAAACAATGATTTCAACAAGATATAACCACAGTCACTTCGATTTTACCCTGTATAATTTATGTGTATTATCTTATTAGGAAGCAAACTATATAATGACGGCTATTACGCAGCCGCATTTGACGTTTTCAATAACAATTAAAAGGAAATATGTCCCCATTTTGTTTTAAGAAGAAAGTTCCCTAATTCCTAGTCTCACATGTGCCGGCATAAATGGAGAGTTCGACAAATTTCATTGGAAGTTGCTTCCCATTCAACATGTTTGCCAGATTCAGATCACTGCATCTATTTCCTACTTCTAGAACTAAGGAAATGTTTAGGTAAAAATTCATATAACACCAAATATCAGCTAATCACCCACATTTTTTGTCAAAAAAAAGTGCAGGGAATTGAGAAAAGCCAGCTTAAACGGATTGTCAAAATTCCTTTTGCTGACAAGTTGTCACAACTGTCCTCTATACTGACGCGCAGTTTGAGCCCCGTCTCTCATTTATATTCTTTATAACGCTCTATTTCGTCAGCTGGCCTGAAGTGAGTTTTGCGATTTTTACAATGGATAAAAATATCGAACAGAGAATTTTTCCTAATTTTTTGTTTTGTGGGCGGAATTTCGTGAGCCCAATCGCTGCAAATGCTACAGAAGGCTTACGGTAAATAGACTATCAAAAACACGTGCATATGAGTGGTTCTTTACCATTCAAAAGCTATCGAAATTGAGTGGAAGATTTACTTCGCTCTAGTCGGCTATCAAAATTTTCAGGTAAAATTAGCGTCAGTAAAATTAAGGAAATGAACGAAAATCGTTCTTTAAATTTGAGAAAGATTGATGTATAATTCTAGATAATTTTTTTAACATGAAACACATTACATCTTAACCAATTCCGAAACACCTTTAAACGTCAATCGCGTAAAGATTGCTAAAGGCATGCTAGGACGAGTCAAATAAAACGCATTACAACTAGTGATGAAACATGGTTTTACGTTTTAAGCAAACCAGTCAACAAGTTTCGGAATGGCGTCTTCCAACCGAGCCGAAACCTAAAATATCACATTAAGCACGATCAATAGTTAATGCATTGTTGACTGTTTCCTTTGATTATCGCGGTGTTGTGCACTCGGAATTTCAGCGAAACAGACAAACGGTAAATGAAGAACATTACCTAGCTGTTATGCGGCGTTTGTGGAAAGAAACTCATGGATTTTATGCCACGATAATGCAGTATCTCATCTCACAAGGCTACCATTATGAAAGAATTTCTGCTCAAAAACTCAACAAATATCGAGCAACCAACGTATTTATACAGGGTTCCGCAATAGAAAATAGATTAAAAAATAAATACAAAAGGTATGGTTAAAATAAATCTAAGGCATTATAGAGTAATAAATGGAGTTTATTTTTTAAAAATAACATCATCTAAATGGTGACCCTCTCTACGACGGCACTCCTCTAACCGCAAACGAAAATTATTGAAAACTTTCTTCAGTAATACTGGTGTAATGGCTGCCATTTCACCACGGATATTCTCCTTGAGCTGAACGATGTTTCTTGGATTATTACTGTAGACTTTGTGTTTGAGGTATCCCCACAAAAAAAAAGTCAAGAGGCGTCAAGTCTGGACTACGTGAGGGCCATGGGATATCACCTCTTTTCGAAATCAGTTTGCCAGGGAACGTCTGCTTCACCACCGCATGGAGTCATTTGATGTGTGACAGGTAGCTCCATCTAGTTGGAACCAAGTTCTGGAATTCACTATTCTTGAACTTTCAATTTCTGGAGACAAAAATCCGTCCAACATCTCAACATAGCGTTCCGTATTAACCGTGACGTTTTGGCCCCGCGCATTTTCGGAGAAAAAAGAACCAATTATTCCTCTGCCAGAGATTGCTGCCCATACTTTAGGACTATGCAATGGTTTCTGGTGTTTGATTTTGGGATTTTCACTGTTCCAGTAACGACAATTTTGACGGTTTACGAACCCATTCATAAGGAAGTGAGCCTCGTCGGAGAAAAGGATATTGTCAAAATTGGAAAATCGATTAAGCATTTCATTAGCAAATGCGAGCCTTGCTATGAAGTCAGACTCTTTCAATTCTTGTGTTAATTGCAGCTTATATGGATGCAGTTTAAGATCCAATGTTAAAATTCGTTGCAAACTTCGTCGGAATAATTGTAAGACAGACGATCTCTTGCGAGTCGACATTTGTGGATTTCCTCGTACTGACTCCATAACTCTCTCAACATTGTTCTTGGGCGACCATTTGCTTGTGGTTTAAATGTTGAACGGGTCTCTTCAAAACGCTTTACCCATATTTTAATTAAATTAGCACTCGGAGCTTCGGAGCTCGGAGCTAGCACAATATAGTCGCCTAGTAGCAATATATGAACGAGAGTTCTCGTAAAATGCGCGCACGCAAAATGCGCGACGCTTCCCGACGAAGTGATTCAAAGCGACTAAAACTCCATGAGCCCGCCAACCCAGCGATGTAGGCGCCCCCCTCCGCGCCTTTTCTACCCCGCAAAAAAAGATGATACAATATGCACGTTCTATTGCGCCACCCTGTATAATATGGTTCCGACTATCTATTCAAAAACTCAATTTACAACTTCGAGGCATCCGTTTTCAGTCGGTAATAGACATAAAAAAGAACTCGCGGTGAGATCTGAAGTATTTTTCTTGAAATGCCTATGAAAAATGTTTTGAGAATTGAATTATTTTTTGTCTATTCACCAAGTTTTTGAGAGAACGTACGAGAATGTGCGAGTCCTCCGGCATGTTTCCAAAGAAAGTAAAGACTTGTTCTTATACAGAAGTTAGAGAATATATTGCGGGATCCAAAACAAAGTTCCGCAATGACCCAGTCAACTGCGGACCAGTTAATATACTGTCAGATACGTTCAAAATCCCACAATTTACGCCACAGTGCGAGACCAGGTGAGCCTAAAGAAGTAACGTTAGGCTAGAATTTAATTATAGAAACTGCAGACAAAAGTAGGTCTAATTTTCCTAGTAGACGTGTCGATAATTATTTAAGAGGATCGTCAAATAAGATAAAAGTAAAGTCGCTTAAATAACCGTAACAGATTCGAAAGAAGAAAATCTGAAAACCAACAAGTTTAAGAATCAACGTTCCTGGACATTTATCCTCGAAGCTGACACCTTTTTCTAAATCTCCAAAAAAAATTCTAAATAACTCCTAATTAAGGGTGGTTTCAAAATTAAAAAAGTATTTTATGTTTATTGCTGCCTTTTCAACTGAAATGTTTTACAATACTCTCCCACAACGGGAAAGGAGGTTTTGCAGGATGAAGCAATTAATCACAAACGAATTCATCATGGAAACATCTCATTCGCCATTCATGTCCATATCCGTTCTACCATAGAAATTCATGGCTTTGCAATTCGCATTAATACACGCAACCAAAATTAAGTTTAATTTTTAATAAAACATTACACGAAAAATATCACGTTTTCCCCCGTGTGATTTTAATGGACACACTCACACACACACACACACACAAAGATATGAAAATCCTTATCGCCTTATAGGGGGAGGACCCCTAGAATATCAACCCTTTCAAGGGTGGACAATTTCTGTCGTTGGCGTTACAAAACTGTAAGTGTGGCTGGCAACTTATAATTGGAAAAATAATGTTGTTTCATTTCATTTTTTGCCCCCTCCCGGCACATTTTTTATTTGCGTTTCACGTTGATTTCTGTTTCAGTTTCAGTATTTTTCTGTATTTTCTGATTTCGTTCGTGGTCAAAGAACACAAAAAATTGTGTATAATTACAAAATTAATGTCCTTTGAAGGGTTGTGATGATTGCCGCGGCGATTTTCTTGTTCGTAATTCTATATATTTATGCGAGCTTTTTTCGCATAATAATCTCTTTTTATTAAGATTTTTTTTATATCAAAAAACAAATTAAAGTTTTTAATTGGAATGCTGAAAATATCGCATAATTACCATGGTAAGACTTAAGGATTTAACTCCAGACATAATCATGGCATAGATATGGACTGTCAGAGAAAGATGATTTTGCTAAATTATATACATTTTTATAAACATTTCGAAAAGGTAAATTGGTGCAACGTGAAACTTGTGTCACAAGCCGACTGTCATCATTACAATATTAGTTAGTTGGGCTTGAACTCATTATAAATTAGACATTCTGTCAGAAAAAAGTGCCGGAAATTGTGCAGTAAAATATATAATATATATTATTCACTCAAAATCATTCTATCGCCTTCAAAGTAAGCTTCTTCCGAATAGTCCAATCATCAAAAGAAATTTTGAACACATTTCTCGCGAAAAACTTCAGTTCTTGCTCTTAGTCTTCTGGCGACTGTAAACGGGTGCCTTGAAGTGGTAATTTGATTTCTGGAAAAAGAAAAAGATCAGCCATAGCCATATCAGATGAATATGACAGTTGTTCGATAATCTTTATTGAATTTTTATCAAGAAATTCGTTCACAATAAAATGCTTGAGATGATGCTTTATCGTAGAGCACATATCTGGCCCTTTATCCACAAATTTGCTCTTTTAAACGCCTTATAATGTCAGAATAATACGTTTTATTTACCCCCTGACCTTTTGACAAGAATTTTGGGTGCACAACACAGCGAAAATCAAAGACAACAGTCAACATTGCTCTGGCTTTTGCTCGACTTTGACGCGACTTTTTAGTTTCGGTTTAATTGGAAGACAACATTCCGAACCTTGTTGACTAGTTTTCACAAATTTTTAAACGCATTTTCCGCGAAAGACTTCAGTTTTTCCAGCAAATTCTATAGACTGTAGTAGACGGTTGCTTCAAAACGGTAATCTGAGTTTTGGAAAAACAAAAAGTCAATCAAAGCCATATCACATATATTTGTGGTGGTTGTTCGATGATATTGATTGGGTTTTTATCCAGAAATTCGCTCACAGTAATAACCTTATAAGATGGTGTTTTATCGTGGAGCAAATTTCATGTGTTTTCGGTCTATTGTCTCTCAAACGATGTATAATATTCATATAATATTCTTTACTTGCCATCTGACACTCTAGCAAGAATTCCGGCTGCTCAAAACTGCGATAACCAAAGATATTCAACATTGTCTTGCCTTTTGATCGACTGTGACGAGTTCTCTTTTTTTTTTTTTTTTTTTTTTTGGATTTCGACTTAGTTGGAAGGCGCCATATCTAGCCACCGGTTATAATGCGTTTTATCAATATACCTATAGATTCGGTATTGACTTCTTGTAGCATGTCTTCAACGACTCTTTCGGAACTAGTTGCGTAAAACGCTATGAATTGATTTATGAAACACAGAAAATTAAATGATGATTTCTAGTCACCATTTCTTTAATTTTATAAATGTTAATTGCTGTCGAAGACTTTGATGGCCGACCAGAGCGGGGTAAATCTTCACATCATACCTCAACCGCATAGTACTCACTCACTGTAACATTCCCACCGATTCGGCTCAAGAAATTAAACTTGCAATACAAAATTTGCAATGTTAATTGCCGTTGAAGTCGTTGATAGCCGACCAGGGCGTGGCAAATCTTCCATTAAGATTTGGCCGCCTTTGAATACAGAGTACCACTCATATGCAAGTGTTTTTTACAAATTCGATTCACTGTAGATTTTCTGTAACATTTCCAGCGATTCGGCTCACGAAATTAAACTCGCAATACAAAATTTGCAATGTTCATTGCAGTTGAAGTCTTTGATGACCAACCGGAGCGTGGCAAATCTTCCATCAAGATTTGGTCGCCTTTGAATACAGAGTACCACTCATATGCATGTGTTTTTTACAAAGTCGGTTCGCTGTAGACTTTCTGTAACATTTCCAACAATTCAACTCACGAGATTAAGCTTGCAATACAAAATTTGCAATGTTAATTGCAGTTGAAGACGTTGATGGCCGACCAGAGCGTGGTCGTGGCCGCCTTTGAATACAGAGTACCACTCATATGCAAGTGTTTTTTACAAAGTCGATTCACTGTAGACTTTCTGTAACATTTCCAACGATTCGGCTCACGAGATTAAACTTGCAATACAAAATGTTATGTTTTATCCATTGTTAAAGTCGTAAAATTCTCTTGAGATGAACTGACAAAATTGAACGCTCTGAGCAAACTATATGATAGATCGTGCTCAAAATCCGCGACAGCAAAGAGGAAAGTTATGATATATGAAAGTTGGGAATTGTGGTAAGCAGACTTTTCAAATGGACAATTCTGGATATTTTTTTTTTTTGTCAAAATGCAGACTCCATATATGATTTACTAATTCAATGGATTTATATCTCGAAAGCTAAGAAAAAATAAAACAAATGAGATCATGAAATCGCTATCAGAATATCTCCAGAATTAAAAGCAATTTGGGGAAATTCTTACCAATTCAATGATCATCGCAACTGATTATTTTACAATCCACTGTCAAATCTTTTGCAAGCGAATAATGTTGGGCTTTTTTGTATAACTATTTGGAAACAAAATTTCACTTGATATCAGCAGAAAAAATTTCAATAAAACTTAGTTCGTATAGCTTTTATTCTATGGGCAACTGTTGGAAAGATTAAAACAAATTTTGAACATTGCAAAATATTTCCTTTAATTTTTAAAGATTGTTTTATCACTATTAAACCGCGAATAAAGTGTCTTAAGTAAAACTTGGTCACAGAGCCTCAGGTCTGATAAACATCCGAATAAAACTGCACATTAATTAATTAACAGAACAGAACAGAACAGTTTCATTGAATTTATAGAATAACAAATTGTTACTGCGTACTTTAAGGAGTCTCAAATGAATATTTATTATTGTACAAATATAACCGCCAGCCTATCGTGGAGAATAAATAAAATAAATAGAATCTCGTCTAGCGTTGTTAAAAAAAAAACTTATTACATCAGCCAACCTATGACTCATTTTATCCATTTAGCCCTTAATACAAATACTTATGTAGGTCTCTCATTCTTAGATTATTGATAAAATAAGCCAGAGATTTATTGCGCCTATTAAATTCAATGATACGACTACAGAAAAGAACAACAGGAACAGGAAATCAAATGGCTGATAAAATAAAGCAGCGACAAAGGCGGAAACGGAAGGTGTACACATAATGTGAAATTACTTAACCAAATAAAAACACACAATTATACATCACATTCAAGAAGTTAAAGGTTATATTAGGACACAACAGTAAGGATGTATTAGCAAACAACCAAATGTACGAGGTGTGATAAAAAACGGTTTTTTTCAAATTTCGTGAATTTCGTATGTTCATGTCTGTTATATATGTTGACAATATCAGCCATTTTGGATCGTCAGTTTGTTTTTGACAGATAAAAAATGTTAGTCGTGTTTTGGTGTGCTCTTCGATTTTTTACTATTTGAAAAAATGGATCAGAGAAACTGTATTAAGTTTTGTGGAAAAAATGAAATTAAATGTGCAAGGACATTTGAAATGTTGACTGTGGCGTTTGATGAGTCTACTATGAGCAGAACATAAGTTCAATTGTGGTATAACCGGTTTAAGGAAAGCCGAGAAGATGTCAATGACGATGCTCGTCCTGGACGCCCGAGCACGTCAACAATCGATGAAAACATTGAAGCAGTGAAGAAAATGATTTTCGATAATCGTAGAATCACTATTAGAGAGGTTGCTGATGATGCTGGCATATCGTTCGGCTCATGCCAAGCAATTTTTACAGATGTTTTAGGCATGAAACGTGCGGCAGCGAAGATTGTTCCAAAATTGCTAAATTTTGAGCAAGAACAACGTCGCATGGACATCGCTCAGGAGCTGTTGAACGTCGTCAACGACGACCCAGATTTCCTCAAAAAGATCATAACTGGTGACAAATTATGGGCGTATGGCTATGACATTGAAACCAAAGCCCAATCATTCCAATGGAAGCGTCCAGAAGAGCCAAGACCGAAAAAAGTACGTCAAGTTCGGTCAAATGTGAAGGTTGTGATTACTGTTTTCTTCGATTGCAATGGCGTGGTGCATCATGAATTCTTGCCACAAGGTCGTACGGTCAATAAGGAATACTACCTTGAAGTTATGCGCCGTTTGCGCGAAGCAATTCGTCAGAAACGCACAGAATTGTAGAAAAACCAATTATGGATTTTGCACCACGATAACGCACCAGCTCACACATCGATGCTTGTGTGTAAGTTTTTGGCCAAAAACAAAACCGCAATCATGCCTCAACCACCGTATTTACCGGACTTGGCCCCCGCTGACTTTTTCCTCTTCCCAAAACTGAAGACACTGAGGAAAGGAAAGCGTTTTGCTACGATTGAGGAGATAAAAAAAATCGAAATAGGAGCTGTTGGCGATACCAAAAAGCGCGTTTTAGAAGTGTTTCGAGAATTAGAAGAAACGCTGGCACAAGTGTATTATATCTGAGGGGGACTACTTTGAAGGAAATAAAATAGAAATTGATGAATAAATAAATAGTATTTGAAAAAAATTGAAAATAACGGTTATTTTTTGATCACACCTCGTATTCATGAAAAATGTACAGGGTATAACATTGATGAACATAACCCTCGATAAACGCAACTTCAGGACATCAAAAGTGCTAAGAAGTGATAAATACAGAGTTATCCATTTAGTGGTTCCAAAACCTCAGGTCCGGCAAGGCTATCAGCTGTTAAACAGTTTTATGTATTTAGTGAAAGGTTTGCCATTTACGAGTATAGATCATTTAACAACCGAAGAACGCATAAAATAGATAAAACTTACTAAAGAAAAATGATGATTCAAACGTGGGCAGTTTCCTGTGTAAGGAATTGGCAAGGTTATAAAGAAATTTGAAGGGGGTGGAAGCGTTACAGATATGATCAGGGCTGTGTGCCATCCCAATGTACGCACTGCCGAAAACGTCGCTTATGTTAGTGTGGCGGTTAATCCGAATTAAAAGGTATGATAACCGTCTTTTTTGTCCTACAATTGAAGATTACGAACTGGACGGTGCCACGCCCCAGAGAGCATAATTTCACGTTTTGGCGACATCAATTGGCCATCAAGATCATGCGATTTGATGCCGTTACACTTTTTTTTGTGCAGCTACGTAAAATACCGTTTTTTTTTTTTGCGCGGACAATCCTGAAACGTTGGAGCATTTAAAAAACCAACATTTGTCAAGTTATCGCCGAGATACTGCTCGAAATGTTCGAAAAAGTGGTCGAAAACTACCTCAAAAGGATGTACTGCTGCAAACAATCCATAGGCGGTCATTTAAATGATATTTCGTACATCATGGCAAGGTCCAAGCGTTATAATGAAATAAAAGTTTCATCGAAATCATAGATTTATGTTTATTTTCTTTAACTTTGAAACCAAAAAATAGATAACCCGGTACTACAAAGTGTCAACCATAATTTGAGTCACGTGTAAAGTTGCACAATACTTAGAAGTAACGTGTATCTGTCTTGGGTAATTCTTCATGATGGTGGGTAGCTGCCAAAGGCGTCTCATTTCCCATCGATAATATGTAATATGTAGATATTTCGTGCTTTCAATGGCACTTTTCTTCATTAAAATGGGTTTCCAATGCGCTATTCCTCATGAAAAGTACCTTTAACAAAATTTTTCTTAGTCAATAATATAATCCGGGACAACTTTTCATGTAGAAAAGTGTTTCCTGTAATACCTTTCTACATGAAAAATGTCTTGCATGAAATATTTCTATACAAAAATTGCACACTTTCCATGAAGAAAAGTGTTGTTTTTCTTCATGGAAAATATATTCCAAACGCTTTTCCTCATGAAAAATATCTTTCACTACACTTTTCTTCATGAGAAGTGTTCCCCATAAAAATTTTATTCTTAAAAAGTGACCCCAATGACACTTCCTTCTTCATGGAAAGTGTTTTCCATAACACTTTTCTACATGAAATGTGTCCTCTATCGCACCTTTCTATATGATAAACATCTTCTGTGATTCCTTTCTATATGAAAAATATCTTTCATGACACTTTTCTGTATGAAAATTGCATTTAATAAAACTGTTATTCATTTAAAGCATATCCCTCATAAAAAATATCTTTCACTACACTTTTCCTCATGAGAAGTATTCCCCATAACAATTTTATTCTTGAAAAGTGTCCCCCACAACACTTTTTTTCTTCAGGGAAAGTGTCTTCCATAACACTTTCCTACATAAAAAGTGTCCTCCTCTATCGCGCCTTTCCATAAGATAAGCATCTTCTGTGATTCTTTTCTATATGAAAAATACCTTTCATGACACATTTCTGTATGAAAATTGCATTTAATAAAACTGTTCTTAATTTTTTCCAAACGCTTTTTCTTATAAAAAAATATCTTTCACTACACTTTCCTTCATTAGAAATATTCCCCATAACAATTTTATTCTTGAAACGACACTTTTTTCTTCAGGGAAAGTGTCTTCCATAACACTTTCTTACATGAAAAGTGTCCTCTATCGCGCCCTTCTATATGATAAACATCTTCTGTAATTGCTTTCTATATGAAAAATACCTTTCATGACACTTTTCTGTATGAAGATTGCATTTAATAAAACATTTATTCATTTAAAACATATTCCAAACGCTTTTCCTCACGTAAAATATCTTTCACTATGACTGCACTGACTGATGACTGATGCAGCAATTGAATTGTTTCACTGGCTGTATGACATGTGGCGCCGTCATGTTAAAAGCACATGCCCTTCACATTCATTTCTTCAATTATAGGCACGAAAAAACTGGTTATCATTTCACGATACCGAACACCATTGACTGTTTGCGCTTGACAGGCCTCATTTTCATAAAAAAAGGTCCAATGATTCCTCCAGCCCAAAATCCACACCACACAGTGACACGTTGAGGATGCATTTGCTTCTCGTGAATCACTCGAGGATTTTCCTCACTCCAAATGCGACAAATCTGCCTATTGACGAAGCCATCAAGATGGAAATGGGCCTCGTCACTGAAGATGATTTTATCGGCAAAAACAGCATTTTCATGTTGTCTCTTCAATACCCAATTAACGAACTCCCTTCGCTGTCCATGGTCAGCTAGCTTCAGTTCCTGAGTCAATTGAACTTTGTATGCATGAAGATGCAAATCTTTTGTCAAAATTCGCTGCATAGTGGATTTGGAGACACCAATTTGCTGAGCTTGGTGTCGAATTGAGGTGAATGGAGTTCGAGCGACACCATCACGTACAGCTGCGACATTTTCGGTCGATCGACCTGGTCGAAGGCGCGTTGTTGTCTTTACATCACTAACAGACTCAGTTTTAACAAATTTATCCATTAATCTCTTTACAGTTGACCCTTTTGGAGCATTATTGTGACCCCAAATTGATCGCAATTTGCGAACTGTAACCGCAAAACTTTCACCATTTTGGTAAAACAATTTCACTATGAGAATGCTTTGTTCATTCATGTAGCGCTCCATTTTTACTAACCTCGTACCTTCTAGTAGCAAACAATAACAATTGTTGAAATGTCAAACGATGACACTTTGAATAGCGTCAAATTTAAATCTTGCGTTCTTGTTGGGACACCCTTTATATGAAAAGTATCTTTCATGACACGTTTCTGTGTAAAAAATATTCTCCATGACATTGGACTTACTTTTATAAAAGTGTCTTATACTCCATATACGTTTTTGTGCAGACATTTCTTTTCATTGTAGAAATTGTTTGTCTAGATTATTATTTGAACGGAAAATGTTGTTCGTAGCAATTTGGGAAAAACTTTCGATGTAGAAAAGTGGATAAGAGTTTATTTTACTTAAATCGCTTTGATACAAAGTACATTCCATGACTGACTTAGGATTATGCTTGAATGTTCTTGAAGTTGAAAATAACTTTGTTATTAACCTGTTATATAATGTAAATACAAAAATGTTAAACCTTTACTTGATATTTTCTTTAAACGTTGTAGATCAAATATCAATATACAGTATCGGACAAAACTAAAGCAGGGAATGCTTTTTGCGGATGTCGTTGAACAGCCTTTCAAAATTCGTTTAGATAATTGATTTTTTTTTATTCAACATTCTAGATTATTAAATTATATTTTAAAATAAAACAAAAACAACATGCATTCTTCATTAAAAACAATCAAAATTTAAGAAAAAAGGTAAAACTCAATGTTTTTAGGCGACAAAGCTAAAGCACATAGCCAATACTACATAACTGAGGACTAGAAAAAACTCAGTATTTTGTGGCATATGGATTATTTTGTAAAACTTCGGCACATTTTTGATGCATGGAGTCAAATAAATTATTTGATACGTCTGGAGAAATTTTATTTCAGACATTTTCCACATTTTCATAGAGCTCGTCCAAATTTTTGCAGCTATCGCGGTCTATATTTCGATCTACAATTTCCCATAGATTTTCTATGGGGTTGGGATCAGGCGATTGCGCCGGCCATTGTAAAATTTAAATTTTATTTTGTACGAACCACTCTTTCACACACCTAGATGTGTGTTTGGGGTCGTTGTCATGTTGGTAACTCCACTTAATTGGCATCTCCTCATCTGCATGTGGAAGCATTACATTTTGGAGAATGTCTCTATAAACGAATCGATCCATTATTCCACTTATTCAATGAATTGGACCAATGCCATGGCCCGAGAAACAGCCCCAGACCAAAACGCCCCTCCGTGTTTCACTGTGCCTTTGGTATATTGTGGCTTAAGACGCTGTCCTCTGAGTCGCCGAACTAGCCTAAATCCATCGAAACCGTTCATATTAAATTTGGATTCGTCGGAGAATAGTACGGTTGTCCATTGTGTAGTGGTCTATTTTTCGGTGAAATAAAGGGCTTTTTGCACTTTTATAAGATTTTAGGCCCCCTTCTACAGCGCGTCTTTGGATGGTTCTGGGAGTATCGTTTAACGATAATTGTGAGGTAATGGATCTTGACGATACGAACGGATCCTTTTTTACTAAGCGTATTATTGCCTCGTCATCTCGTTTGCTGGTCTTTCGTGGCCGTCCACCTTTATGTACTGTAGCCAAAGAACCCGAAGATCGAAAGCGGCTTATTATTCTTGATATAATACTATGATGAATACCAAATTTTGTTGCAATGGCCGTCATAGATTCACCGTTATTAAAATCAGCCATTAATTTTCTTTTAAAAGAACTATATATTTATTTCGTGACATTTATTTAGCGAAATTATCAAAAAAATTCACAACAAACTTGTACGACCTTGTAAGCACAGAAACAATTAGTAACTGAATGCAAAATTTTCTCCATACGCACATAAAATGAAAAAATAACGGTAATTGTTGTTAGTAAATTCAATATTGTATAAAAGAAGGAACATTCAAAACGTTTCGTTTTTTTAGTTTTGTCGCCGCATTTTCGTACGTATTAAATAAGCACATAAAAAAGTAGTTAAACTACCAAGCAACAAAATTTCTGCATTAATTTTTAATAAGTGTAGGTAATATTCTTTCAAATATAGTTTTGGTTTTTTGGAAATGGGCATTCTTTTTGAAGTTATTGTAAAGTTTCTTGATAAACAGAAGTCCGTGCTTTAGTTTTGTCCGATACTGTACATTCGAAACAGAAAGTGAATGGTTGTTAGTTACTACCAAATGGTTATTTCAGATCAATGATCATTGGACAGTTGTTTTCAACTGCGCTCATAGTTAAAATGTGTATTTTCCTCGTAATTAGTTAACATCAACTAATTTACAGTAACTGCGTGCTAGTAAGAAGTGTATCGCCTATGAAATTGTGGAAATTTTAGTACACATCAACTATGTGTAGTATTATTTGAAATTTTTGCTGCGATCACCAAATTGAGGAAACGTTGTACAAAATGTTTGGACTTAAAATGTGACTATAGAGCTGTTTGACCAATTACTAATAATCACTGATTTCTTAAACGGTTAAGTGAGTTAACCACCATACATGGTTCCATTTCATTGCGTGAATCAATTTATTGAAAATTTCATTACAATTATTTAAAGTCAACTGTGATAACACTTCTTCGATTGCCTTTATTCGAAACAAAGGTAATTAGTAGTTGAAAACTTCTCAATACCGATGAATTAGTAAAAAAAATGTTAACATTTTTAATACTTGACAAAATTGTAAAAAATTTTAAAGGCAATAAAATTTGTCCGTTTATGGTACAAACGTTGAATTAAATAAGCGAATAAATTGGACGCATATTCTTCGACAAAAAAAAAAAAATTAATGGCTGCCGCATTAGGAAGGCTCAATTTAAAGAATCGCATGCAGACGAATTAAAAAAAAAATCCCAATGATCGAGTTGCTTACAACTTTTTACTACGCAAAGTTACGTACACAATAAGACTGTGAACTAACATCAAATCAAATTTTTTTCTTCAAATTTCGCTTTTAGAATATGAAACTGTAAGTGCGTCCAAATATCTTACAATAAAATAAAGCATATATTTAAAGTATAACATTTTTACGAACAAATTCTTGCTTGAATTCAACACAAATCGAATAAATTCCTAAAATTTTTTTGTGATTGCAACGGTAAAGGACAACGAAAAAGAGTATTACGAGCAATCAAAAATCCATTACAAATCTTTTGCTCGAATAAATTTAACAAAAACAGGAACAACATATCCACAATCCTAAATATCCGCCCTCTTCCCTTAAGATTCTTTGAGTTTATCATGTAGAAAAAACACCCAACAAAAATATAGTAAGCAAGTAAAAACAGGGGAGGAAATAAAAGAGCAGCAACAACAACCGGTGAATGTCGTTATAAAAGTATCCCTTGATATTGCAACAACAACAACAATGACATCATGTATATTACAAAAGCGCTTTAACAAAATGTTCATGCGAATAAACTTTTGCAACAGCATCAACAAAAAGGACCTCCCTCCCTCACTCTCTTTCTGCCACTCTCGCTCTTGTTGTACTTCTTCGTTATGTACTCGTACTCACAAGGAAACTGCAAAATGCACAATAATTGAATCAGTTTTCAACTTCAAATATATTATTCCTTCTTGTATTTGTTCCAACGTATGTGCTATGTATGTGTGAGATTGTATTGTACATATAATACAGTGACAGATGGGAATATTAGAACGTGACCATAGCATAGAATAATTTCTAATTACAGATCGGGTTTAAAGTGAGCGAAAGCATAATCAAAATCTGCTACAAGGTGTAGTAGAAAGAAGTCCATTACTATTATATGGCGTTGAAGACTTTAATTAGCATAGTTAAATTCGATTCAGGTCAAATATGCATCGTTTTTGTTGCTATTTTGAAGGTAATTCTATTAAGTCACTCTTATTAAGACCTTCGTCCCTATTGGCGAAAAACTTCCACAGCCGATTTTCACAATCTTCTTTTGAAGCGATTTTTTTACAAGCAAAATCTTTCACCGTAGACAAGAACAAGTGGTAATCACTTGGTGCCAGTTCCGGCTATAAGTTAGATGTATTAGAACCTCCAAATTAAGGGCAGCTCATAATAGATAACTCCCGCTCATCCTATCAAACACATAACAAAACCTTCAAAACCGTCAATCCCAGCTTGGCCGCCGTATGAACCGATTCCTCGCGATTGGACCACGCCTGACGTTGCATAAGTCATTCATTTTTCTTCACCGGTCACCACCCGCTTCAGAAATGTGGTTTTTTAAGATTAACCCGGATGACTCCCATACATCGAGCTTCTTTTTGCATCCAGCCTTATTCAAGTGGTTCCAAACCGTTTTTAAGCAATGTTTAGCTCCTGGTCAATCGAAATAATGCCAACATGACTGGTGGTCTTGAAGATTTCCATTATTTTATTTATTTATTTTTATTTATTATTTATATATTATTAGTAGGTGCGCTACTAAGTTCCCGCTGTTTGCCAATAGATGGCGCCAACTGTGAGTGCTGCCATAACCTGAACGTCATGGGCCAAGCTTAGGCATATGGTAAACATACTGCTTTAACACAATAGTGATTTTCTTTTGACGTCATATTCTTTTGGTTGTGTAAATATGTATGTTTTAACGTCAAATAATCGTCATATGCGGGAAGTATTGATTTTTTTTTTCAATCGAAGAAAACGGCAGCTAAAGCTTGTCGAGAGCTTCAAAAGTGAAACAACGTGTCGTGACTGATTCCGCCGCTTTAAAGACGGTGATTTTTATGTTGACGAGCGTTCGAATGAAGGAAGAACTAAAACCTTCGAAGACACTGCATTGACGACGGGCATTGCTTGATGGAGATCCGTGTCAAGACAGGTAGAGCTTACTTCAGTATTAGGAGTTACCCGCCAAGACATTTCTAAGCAATTGCATGCGTTGGGAATGACTCGAAAGCAAGCAACTTGGGTTTCTTATGAGTTGAAGCCAAGGGACGTTGAGCGTTGTTTTTTCGTCAGTGAACAACTGCTTCAACGAAAAAAGGAAGGGTTTTCTTCATCGTATTGTAATGGGTGATGGAAAGTGGATTCATTACATAATGGTCTGTATTTGGTGGGGGACCAGATCGGCATTATTTATTACGAGCTGTTGAAGCAAAGCGAAACCATCACAGGGGATCGGTATCGACTTCAAATAATACGATTGAGCCGAGCTCTGCCCGATAAACGCCCACAATAAGCGGAGAGGCATGAAAAAGTGATTCTTCTGTGGTCAAACCCGTTAAAACCTACCTAGAAACTTTGAAATTGTAAACTTTATCCCATCCGCAATATTCTCCAGATATTGCGCCATCCGATTATTACTTGTTCCGTTCAATGACACACGGCCTGGCTGACCAGCAGTTCCGTTCATATGACGACATCAAGGAATAGCTAGATTCGTGGATAGCCTTAAAAGATGTACAGTTTTACCGTGACGGAATTTGAAATTTGCCAGAAAGATGGGAAAAAGTAGTAGCTAGCAATAGGCAATACTTTCAATGAATTATTAGTAAACATGTTTTCATAATAAAATTGCATTTTTATGAAAAAAAAACAGCGAGCTGTTAGTTTGTGCAGCATTTATTTTATTTATTTTCGACAATTGACCTTTCAGAACGTGATGCACCTCTAACATCAGAACTACAGGAACGGAATCGACCTAAGCAAAAATGCGCACGATTAACTGCTGTATTAGAGCCATAAAGACTATTGTGTTACTTGAGCGAGTTCGTTTCACTAGGTAACTTAACCTCTGTGGGCGGTTCTCAACATTTGATGGTCACTTTCTTGATTTTAATTCCATCTGCAGATCGCTGCTGAATTGCGACCGAATCGACACATTTCTGAAGCGGAAAGCGATTGATGATGAAAATTGTATCACTTACGACGTCAAACGAGGGTTGAACTGCTAGATAGGTTTCTATGTGCATTTCGTTGGATTGACATTGAATCATCTGCTACGATCTACTTCATTACAACCAAACTCTTAATTCGGACCTGTACTCCTAACAATTGGAACGTCTGAAGGAAGCCTAAAAGCTGCCAATAGCACAGAAATTGTGTTTCCATCAGAACAACACCAGACCACACATATACACTGCCGCTCACTTGAATAGCGCCCCCCTATATCATTTGGCAATAGTGACTACTATTTAAAGTACACTTTACATAACGGTCCAGTTTTTACTTATTTGTTTCTCCTACTTCCACATATAACCTACAAAAAAATTCAAGCCATAAAAGTGTCCCGTTATTTTAATTCGCCCTTTTCTTTTAAATGAGTGGAAAATGTATTCTTCTTTTTTGGTCCATTTGAATAGCACCCCTCACGTGGTAATCGGTTTAAGTGTGAAAGTCTTTTGTAGATCATCATAAATTAGATCGATTTACAGTAATTGTGTATAATTAAATATAAAACAATCGATTTTAAGTAAATTGGACCGAGCTAAATCCTTGGGCATCGAGGAAAGATCCACAATTAAAACCTACACGGAGTATGAACTTTCTATTCATCAAATAGCCAGAAAAACTAATAGAAGTCGCAAAGTTATATCGACATATTTACGTGACACCGAAGACTATTGAAATAATATGAAAGGCCGAGCCGCAAGTGCCATTGTAGACGCTAACAAGAGGGTTATTCTGAGATATACCTCAAATTCACACGACTCTGCTGCCAAAATCAAGGAAAAAGCTGGTGCAGGTGCAGGTGTATCAACGGTAAAAACAGTTATTTTCAAAGCAGCACACTTGCAACGCTTGAGACTTAAAAAGAAGCCACCGTTAGGCAATCTCCGTAAGGAACGTCGCGTGGAGTAGAGAGTGGAGTAGAGAGTGGAATAGAATTATATTTTCCGACGAAAAAAATTTTATATAGAGGGTCCTGACGGATATAATTACTACTTCCACGATCTTCGAAAAGAGGAACACCTACTCAATGGATTACACAGCCGGGAAGGTGGAGTTATGGTATGGGGTGCGATCTCTTATTATGGCACAATAGAGCCCCAGTTTCTCTCTGCAAAAATAAATGCAACTTTATACAAAGCCGTGCTGGAAAAAGCTTTTCCTGAAGTTGAAAATGTTTTCGGAGACATGGAATGGAAATTCCAGCATGACAATGCGCCAACCCACACAGCAAGAGTCGTCAAATCATGGATTGAAAGCCAAAATGTTGAGGTTATGAACTGACCGCCTTACTCTCCAGACTTAAACGCTATTGAAAACGTTTGGAAATGGCTAGTACGCCAGGTGTACGAATCAGCAAGCAATATTCAAACAAAAGTGAACTCATTAATGAAATTAAACAGGACTGGTCGTGTGTTTCGCTGGGCCTAATCAAAAAACTGTATGATTTTTTACCGAACGGAATATATGAAAGTATTCTCAAGCAGGGCGGAAGCACCCACTACTAAATTTTACTTAAAATACTTATTTGTAAATTATATGTAAGCAAACAATAATGCCTTTAATTTAGAATTAATGTTTTCGTGTATAATCTGTCAAATGAACCAAAAACTGAAATTAAATCTCTGACTTTTTTCTGTATTTAATGTTTTAGTACTTAATTCATTAAGATGAAAGAAAATTTATGTTATAGGATTACAGCAAATACGTGAAGTATAATTTATAAAAGCACAACCAGTTCATTACATTATTTTGGAAAAAATCGAGCATAGAAAAATATTTAAAGGGGGTGCTATTCAGGTGAGCGGCACTGAAGCTCTGGGATATTGGTCGGAAAGTGTTTATGCATCCGTCATATAGCCCGGACGTGGCACCAAGTAATTACAACTTGTGCCTGTCTATGGGGGAAGACTTTGTTGGTAAAAAATTCGACTCCAGAGAAGCTCGTGAAAACCAACTTTCACAATTTTTTTTTTGTAATAATAATGACGGGGATTGCTATGAGGGAGGAGGCATAATAAAATTACCTTCAATATAGCAACAAGTCATTGAAAAAATCGGCGCTTATTTAAGTCGAAACGGATCATTCTAATTGTGTTAAATGAAACCCTCAGTGTCAGGCAATAATAAATAAAGCTGTCAATAGGATAGAAATTGCGTTTCATCAGAACAACGCCAGGTCACACACATAAATCATGTCTCTCCAGAAGCTCTGGAAGCTTGGTTGTAAAGTTGTTATGCATCCGTCTTATAGAGTTGGGACGTGGCACCAAGTAATAACCATTTATGCCTGTCTATGACGAAAGACTTTGTTGGTAAAAAATTTGACTGAAGAGAAGTTTGTGAAAATCGGCTAACACAATTTTTACTTAATAAGGACGGGGAGTTTTTCTAATAAGGACGAAAGCATAATGTTCAACATAACACCAAGTCATTAAACAAATCGGTGCGTATTTGAATCCTCAATGTCATGCAATAATAATGGATTTACTTTTGCTACATCTTGTATTTATCAAGGGCATCCACCAATCGGAATCGCGAACATTCCAAGTGTATATCTTTATATCATGTTTATAATATTTGCCGTGGTCGTCAACATTTGCCGGTCAGTTTCTTGATTTTAATTCGTATTTCCATAATAATTTTATTTAAGATGAGCGGCTTGTTAGGCCATAAAAGTTACTTACTTGTCTAAGAGGCGTCAATGTTAGCATGCCACTTAGTTTACTCAAACTTACATTATTCTCTGCATGTTTAATCAGTAATTATTTGGACTCAGTAGTGTCATATGAATCACTATGAAAATAGTTTTAATAAGAAACTACCGAATAAAATTTCGTTTTGTGCTCACAAAAGTTTGACTTGCAACTGTAAAGTAAAAGTTCATAACAGCCATTCATACATAACATACATTGTAATTTATAAGAAGTACGTACATATATGTATAATGTGTTTTTATACATGGGATTGCTAAGTGCTTTTATATGATTTACCCTCTCTCTTTCTATCGCTAGGGTTTCCCTTTGTTACGAACCATGTATTTGTTATATACATTCACTTCCGTGCTGTACAGCAAAATGTCAAGAATTGAGAGCACTTAACTTGGTAACTTCTACAAATTATAGATTTTAAAAATCATTGTTTCATTCCTTCGTTACTTTGTTTAACAATGCATGCGATATATTTTAAGATCCATTTAATCCTTGGCTTTCTTTTTTCCTCAACAAATTTACACTTTTAAAGGCCGTTAATGTTGCAATTGAAAAATGACGAATGATATGGTGAGTGCGACTTATGTACATGTTTTTTATGTAAGAACTTTTTGATTTACAAAGTGGTTTCAAGTCTCACGAAGAGTATTACAGTACTTACCTTTACAAGCCTTTTCATGCATTTCTTTATCGTCGGCTACTAATTCTTGGAATTTATGTTGTAAATTGGAGGCAGCTTCTTGTATGTTATTGGCCTCATCATCTGCATCCTTGAGAGCTTTCAAGTAAACGTCCATATCACATTGGCTTATTCTAAAAGAGGAATTTAAACAAATTATTTTATACGTACAATGTTTTCTACAAGATATAGGCAAGAAAGTTGGCTTTTACGCATAGGAATTACAATTCTTTCCTATAAAACGGTGAACAATTTTAATAGGATGAGAAGCAACATGTTTTAAATAGTAATATGGAAATATATATTCAGGTAGTGCTACTGTCAACTGCCAGTGGGGACCACTTTTTAAAGACGTTAAAGTAATTTTTTTCAGCCAGAATTGTGCCGAAGCCTTCTCCATTTCAACACAATTTGATTCCAGCTATATGGAGCAACTGCACACATAGCCAGACAGGTTATTTCGAAGCTTCAACGAAATTTCCCAAGCAAACTGATATCCAGAAATTATATTTTCCGCTGGCTTTCAAGGTGACCTGACTGCTCCAGAATTTTTTATGGCATTCTGTCAAGCAAGAGGTGTACAAAACGAAATCAAGGAATTTTACTGAATTTAAGAAGCCCATTTAAACTATAATTGAGACGATCCGGCTATAAATAATTAACTGATCAGGTGTCGCATATACGGGAATGAGCATGAAGATCATGTACGGTCTATCATCTTTAAAAACAATTAGTTATATAAATAAAATTGAACTTTCTATATAATAAAAAACAATTAAATAAATGAATTACATTGATTAAAAAATAAATTATTTGAATTTCTTATTGCAGTGTCATTGGTGCGCCACCCTATATAATACAGTTTGTTGTTTTGCTGAAAGAAAAGAAGCAGGGGAGCTGGAGACAAAACATTTTTGATAGATATATGCCAAATAGATGTTTATTTTCCCACAAGAAGAGAAACAGCTTCCCAAGGGTTTCTACAGAAAACTGAGCTCGCTACCAACAATTTGTTATACATTATGTTAAAAAAGAAGTACCGGGAACTAATTGTTTAAAAAGCCCTCTTAAATCGATTCCTTTTATTCCTAAGTTTGCACAATAATCCTCCTCAATAACGCGGAGTTTGAGCGCGATCTGTCAGATTTGTCAATTCACCTTAAGCGTGTTTTGCGATTTTTATAATGCATACAAATAGTGAACGAAGAATTTGTCCCAAATTTTGCATTTTAAATAAGAATAGCTGAAAATATTACAGAAGGCTTACGGTGAATAGACTTTATAAAAAGTACGTTCATGTGAGTGGTACAATGCATTCAAAAGCGATTGCGTCTTTACCTGTAGTTAACATTTGTAAAGTAGAAGAAATTGTGAGTGAAAATCACCATTTAAGTTTGAGAGAGCCAGCAAACTTTCTATATCTCGCGAATCAATCAATTTGGTTCATTTTACATGATTATTTGGCTATGAAACGCATTGCCGCTCGACTGGTTCCGAAAGAACTGCATTTTCCTCAAAAACTCAATCGCTAAAAGTCGCTGAAAACGAATCAATGTCGAGCCCATATTCATTAAACGAAAGGATATTCGAAATGAAACGTCTTTTTGTTCAATGAACGAATTGAGTAATCTGACTGTAAATTAAAATTATTGCGAAAAAAACAATTTTTGCACGAAACAAATTATACTACCCATATTGTTCTTTTCAATAGTGATCTTTGTCCTTGAAGACCCTGATGGACTTATTTCTATATCTTTGTTTCAAAAATAATAGTTGGAATCACATTGAGAACAACCTTCATTCCAAGAACCACAATTGCTTCTTTATGGGAGTTCAGTTTTTGTACGACCCTAAGGATCCGCCATAAATAATGGTTAATTGTGTAGTTGGTCACCATCTGCCAGCCAGCCTATCTGACAGACGAACAAAGCTCAAAAACTCAGTAAACACATTTAAATAGAAAATAGGTTATACTTTAAATACAGGGTGTCGGTCGGAACGGTATACTACTTTATTTGTTTATAATTTTTGATTAAATGAAGAGATATTGATAAATGTTTAAATTAATGTCGGCAATTACGTATGGAACACAATATCAGGTAAATGTCCGGCTCTGCTAGCCTCACATTTTTCATTACATTCTCACACATTTCACGCGGTATTTCATTAATTTCATCACGGATATTTGGTTTGAGTTGCTCAAGCGTTTCTAGTTTGTTTACACAAACCTTGCTTTTCAGATATCCCCACAATCAATCAGTTCCGTTACGCCGTTTTCGGTTTCAAAGAAGTAAGGTCCAATGATTCCTCCTGACCAAATTACACACCAGGCTTTTAATGGACGCAAAGGTGACTGATGAATAAATTGAGGGGTTTCCATTGCCCAGAACCGACTATTCTGTTTATTCATATATCCATTCAAATGAAAATGTGCCTCGTCACTCATTATGACGTAACTTTCTCATCATCACAGTAATCGATGATTGATTCGTGATAAAAATGTTTAACAATTAAAACACGTGGGTTTATCGAATATTTTTCCATAATAAATTTGCCACGTCTATACTTCACGCCTGCCAAATATGAACTGTCAAGACTAATGTTTACCAAAATGGCGGCAAAACAAAGTAGTATACCTTATCAACGGACACCCTGTACTTCCTTCAGGATATGACATTTTTGCTGTATCAAGCGCATTCGGGTGAAGGTGTAATATGAGGTATAGTAGAAAGAAGTCCGTTATTTTTCCAACAGATGACTTTAGTAATCTGTAGTGTAATCGAATTACGCTAGATGACGTTGAAAAGATAAAAAATTTTACTCAAAAAGCTATTCAGACGGTTTTGTGATTGCTTGGCTCAGTATTGAAAGAGCAATTATACCATATTTACAGTTTTTCTTCAATAAAGGCGGAAACACATGTCAGGCGGCTGAAATGTGGTGATTTCGACCACCATGTAAGCACTGTTTTCAATTGCCCAGGATCTAAACCATGCACAGAAAATCGTTTGGAGCCACTGGAATAAAGCCGGATATAAAAAATCCATACAGGATTGAAAAAAAAACTCGTATACCAAATTTTCATTGGCGAATCACTGCTGGATAGCAACAAATTCGACCCATTTCTGAAGGGGATGGTGACTGGTGACTAATAGTAGTTGGTCAATTACTATGATGTCAAGCGGAAACGATTATGCTCGAATCGCGGTAAGCCGGAGCAAAAGGTGACCATGATTTCCGATCAGGAAGGTTTTGCTGTGTGCTTGGTAGGATTGGCAGAGAATCATCTAATTCAGCCAAACTCTTAATTCGGAACTGCACCGTCAACAATTAGACTGTCTGAAGGAAGAAATCGTCCAGCAGTACCAAATTTTAACCAATAGAAGAGTAAAAGGGTTCCATCAGGACGACGCCAGGTGATACCATCGATACCGATTCGGCAGAATTTGCGATAGCTTGGTCGGGAGGTTTTCATGCCACCACATTATGGTCCGCATCTGGCATAATGGAATGTCGTTCAAAATGGCCTATATCGGATTATTCAAACTATACTACATAAAGCCTTCAATGCCATTCAAAAATATTGGATTTCTATTTAGCGTACCTTTTTTAGCGTACCAGTTTTTAAACATTCGTTGCCGTTGCTATTAATTTCCAAATCAATCCTTTTTTCCGGGAGTTGTTAACTTTAGAAATACCGATAACCCTGCTATTAAAATTACCTTTATTTTTTTAAATTATCGTATTTTTGAAAAAGAAACCTTTCGTTTTTTAACAAATGCTTTCTCAATCTTATATCGTTGCTAGTGCTAAGAAAGACATCGTTTTTTAGAATAGTTCTTTAAAACTTTTCCATATTTATGTAATATTAACGGTAAAGAGACAGAAAATTTAGTTTCACTGTCTAAGACCACGACTCGTATTAAAAAACTTACCTTATACGCTTGTTTTCCAAATAACGAACAAACTGAACTTCACTGGGCGTTAGAAACAAAACGGCACGACCACTTCGTCCGGCACGAGCCGTACGACCAACACGATGAACAAAATCGGCAGTTTTCTGAGGGGGTGAGTACTGAACAACTAAATCTATTTCGGGAACATCAATACCCCGACCAACCACGTCCTATAAAATAAAGCCAAATTTACAAATTTAAATTCCATTAAAAACTAAAACTTACAGTTGCCAACAAAACACCAGATTTACTTTCGCGAAAACCTTTAAACACACCCTGTCTTTCGGTTTGGGACATTGAGCCATGTAATCTGTAATTATATATATAATTATAGTAAATCAATTGTGCATTTCAAATTATTAATGTCACCTGAAGAATCGTAAGCCTTTTAACAAAGGTTCTTCACTCGCATCGTCTGATAGTTCCTTTGCCACTTCATCATCATCTTCATCGAGTACTTTCTGGGTAAGCTGCTCATTCAAAAGGTCATGATGGAAATTGACCATTTCCATGGTGCTCATAAATATTAACGCTTTAAACTTGTCCTTTCCCAGATATTCATGGGCCAAAAGTCCAGCTAATGAGACTAATCGTAACTTTGGTGCTATCACAACGTAACTAAGTTTCAAATTTTCAGGAATAGTTAATACACCCGTAGTGTCTTCTCCATCATCCAGGTCAGCAGTGGCAGCTTCGATGGCTTCTTTGTTGTAACCTTCTGCGGACTTGATAGCTTTTGTAGGATCCTCATCACTGTTATCAATAAACATGGGATCATTCAAAGTGAGGCCAGCCAGTTTTTGAACAGCTGCTGTCAAAGTAGCCGACAACAGCATTCTCTGTAAAGGCTGTGGAGGCTCTTCTTTAGCACTTTCCGAACGTTGTTTGTCGATTCCCTCCACAATTTGTTTGACATCACGTTCGTAACCCATTTCCAATAGACGATCGGCTTCATCAAGTATCAAAAATTTGGCCTTGTTAATTTTAAATGATTCCGTGTGTAGGAGATGATCTACTAAACGTCCAGGAGTGCCAACCAAAATATTTATGCCCTTGCGTAGACGTGCCTTTTCGGCTTTACGTCTTTCGCCACCCATCAGTACACCAGGAACAATCCAAGTGAAAGGTTTAACTAATTTCAAAAACAATTCATACGTCTGTATGGCCAACTCTCGAGTGGGCACTATCACTACAGCCAATATTCCACAATCACGGGTAACTTTTGGGCGTATCGCCTGCAGTGTTTCTACAACAGGCAAAGCATAGGCGAGAGTCTTGCCCGAGCCAGTTTGGGAGCGCACCAGAAGATCTTTACCTGAAAAAAGAAGGAAGTTAATTTTAATTGGTGTCGTGCATTTCTATTTAATATAATTTTCTTAATTAAATTTGACATTCGTTTAGGAAAGACAAAAAAAAAACGCTTTTTATGCTGATGAGTGTTCTCAAACGCTCTGACACGGACTTTTCGTATAGAAAAGTTTCCTCAGACAGACTGGCATGTACATTTCCCATTTAAAAGTGTTCGCAGATAGGCTGCCGCACACTTTTCCTATAGAAAAGTGTTCTTAGACAGCCTGGCACTCACTTTTGTTTTTAGGCGGTCCAACACATACTCTTCCTACAGAACAGTGTTCTCAGACGCACTTTCTCAGGAACAAAAGTTTGATATAAAAGTTTTCTCTTGCATACTTTATCTATATAAAAGTCTTCGAAAAAATGTTTTCTTCAACACAGTCTTCCAATGGAAGGGGTTTCCTCAGCACAGTTTTTCTGTAGAAAAGTGTTGGTCGACAAAGTTTTC